>JASAND010023540.1:0-29131 GCA_030248195.1 Trissonchulus latispiculum | reverse complement strand
TCGAGCAGCACCATCTCGCTTCCTACGCAACTTCACCTTGGGGCGATGCTATAACCCCAATATGAGAACCTGGCTTTGAGCCTAACTCTCTGTAGACTGCGCACAAAATTTTCGGACTTAGTTTTTTTCCGGGGGGGTCAAAAATCGAAAAATCCTAGGAGTACACAGACCTATGGGGGGGTCCTACGGCGAAAAGAAAAATTCGCCCAGAATTGCGGCACTTTCTATCCACAAAAATAGCAAAACCTTATAGAAAATTTTTTCCTCCGACCTCTAGGGGTGGGGGGGAAAAAAAAATGGAGAGAACTGTGTAGCGGCCAAAGCACCTAATTTGCATATCTCGAGATTGGCTCGACCGATTCGGCTCAAATTTTCACAGCATGTACCCCTGCCCATAGGCTCTTCACATAGCGAGTTTGAGCCCGATCGGCCCACTCCTCCGTGAGTTATTAAAAAAACAGATTCCAATAAGCCGCAAACTACGTTAATTTCCCTATTCTAGGTAGTGCGCTAACGCGCACTACCTGATTTAGTTAGTTCAATATATGTAGTTTCTGAATATAAAAAGAAATCGGCTCCAGCTCTTAACGTTCGAGCTGCGCAGCGACCACAAAAATGGTCACTTTTCGCTCTGAGCCGACTTTGCGGCGCCGCTGCGGCGCTGTGGCGCACCTGCGGCGCAAAAAAAGTAGCGATTCTTAAATGGCGCATGGGGTACTACCAGACCCTATACCCCTTTAGGTCCGGCCTCCGCTGCAGATTACGTGAAAGAGGCGGAAAATCAGGACAATACGACCATTAAATAGGAGAAACGGAAAAAAAAACATCGCCGCCATAACCGGTCAGGGGCACAACTTTTTAACGGAAAGTGATACGGGGCTGAAACTTCGCACACATACTAAACTCGATGTGCTCTACAATTTGCGCATGAAATCTGCGCAGGATTTTGCGCAGCCTCTGCGCAGCTTATTTTACGGTGTCTCCAGGGACTTTTGACACATATTATAGGGGTCGCTGCCGCGACCCCTATGATAAGCTAGGAATATTATAAGCTGTATATATGTCGTAAAACCCGGTAAACTCGTTAAAATCAAGAAAAATCTATATAAGAAAAACGCATTTTCAAGGAAAAATACACTGCTTATTTTAGGCCAAAATTAAGGGGGGCTTTATGGGGAGGGGGAGCTCGAAGTTGAACCTCACCCATGGCTCATCAAAAATGGGGAGGGCCATATTTTTGAAAAAATTTGCAAATTTTTACTGTTTTGTGCAAAATTGCCGAAATAAATAAAAAATGACTGTTAAGTGTTTAAGATAAAATAACAAAAATTTCGTTAAAAATCCGGCGAAGCCTGAAAATTTTTTGAAAATAAAGCTGGCAATATTTTGGTTTCGGAGCCCCCCCACCCCACTTTTCGGCAAGCCCTCACCCACTTTTTTGGGGGTCGCCCAAAAGAGTCGAGAAATAAGTGATGTTTCAGTCACTGAAACTGAAACTGAAACTAGGTTTCAGTTTGTACAGGTTTCAGCTTCAGTCACCGAAACTGAAACTATTTTGAGAAGAGACCTGAAACTGAAACTGAAATATTTTTAGGCAGCCGACTGAAACTGAAAGTGAAACTGAAACTGTATTGGGTAAAAGACTGAAACTCGGAAAAGTCTTTCCTTAAATATTGAAATTTTCAAGGTGTTGAGCTTCGATTCTGTTAACATTGCTGTAAGAGAGGCTGAATAAACATTAAATTGTGCTTTATATTAACGTAGAGAGCTGGAAACCGTTGTTTTTAAAGCGAACTGAAACTGAAACTCCGACTGAAACTAAAACTGAAACTGAAATTATTTTACTTTGCCGACTGAAACTTAAACTGAAACTGAAACTATTTTGGTCCGCCGACTGAAACTGAAATTATTTTGAACCACCGACTGAAACTGAAACTAAAACTAAAATCGGCTACTGAAACAACACTACGAGAAATTAAGTTTTTGAAGTCAAATTTTCAAAAGTTCTCAATTTTTAGCTATTTTATGGACTTACAAGTTCATTTTAGCTTAAAAACAGCGATTTTTTTGCGTTTTTACCTTAAAAATGCTAATTTTTCGCTAAAAATGTATGTATATTTATACCTTGGACTCGCCCCCCACTTTTCGGAAGCACCACTCCCCCCCCCCCCCCGTAAAAGGCCAAACCACAAGTATATACGATTTTGAGGTCTAGGTTTCCAGTTGCTCAATGTTCTTTTTCCAATATTTTTGTTACAGCTATACATAAACCCACACACAGCAATTCATAGTACACACGTATCCTACGTACGCTGCCATAGTAACTGCATCCAAGATGTCTGCGGCAGGCTTTCGATTATAGACTTCGACGCCAAACGCTGCCTTTGGGGATGCCAGTTCTGGAAGCCAGGCGTCTATGGCCAATTGCAGTGCATGATGCGGATGATAGACACCCTTTTCAATGGACCGGACACCGGCAGACCCAGTGGTGCCTTTGCCGTCTTGCTCCTTTAGCTCATTCTCCACATCAAGGATAGGCTCACCTTACAATGACAAACACAGTACATATGACGCAACAGAAGATACGCAAGCAGATACCGTATTATCATGCCAAACAGTGACCCACTCAACAAAATGCCCATGGGCGCTTTTTTGGATTTTTAAATGCTCACTGACATGGCTTTTAAAACTAAAGGTGCGAGAAGAAAATCGTGAGTGATTCAGCTATTTCAAGGCTTAGAATCAATGGTATATGTTCTTTAGATAGACCAATAGTGAGCACGAGTAGCTTGATGTGAGCAGAAATTAACTGAATTTATCGAAAAGCTGGTTTCCAAAATAAAGCCCATGGGCGGTTTTTCGGGAGTAGGCGCTTTTTTGGATTACACAGGTCAAATCGAAAATTGCCGATTCCGAAAAAAACGCAAATAAGCCAGGGCCACTGTTTGGCACAATACGGTAAGAATCTGCAAACTCTATCGAACCACATATTATGTTTTTAGTTAGCTGCAAGATTTTACCTCTATACAAAATTCACCGAAGTAAGCAAGCAGATAAGAAGTGGATATCATAAAACACAAAAGAAAAATCATATAATTGGTTGAGTGCCAAGCGAAAAATAAATGACAAACAAGGGGCTGACTAAACGTTGGCATTATGCTGAATTGAATCTCCTAAATCAGGTTTTATAAGTTATTATCCTGAACCTCTCCTTCTAAAAATATATCATAATTGTATCGGATTATGCAATAGATACCCTCATTGAGCAACTGATAATCACTGTCACATCGACTCCAATGCGCCAGCGTATACATGGCCACAAAGTTGGCCTCATATTCACAGTTGGGATTGGTCACAATGCCGGAGAGATGCTTTCTCAGCTGGGTCGGTCGTCCCATATACGGGCCCATGAAGAGACGCTTGGGATCATAGTCATTGGCGTGGAGATTGTCCCAGATCAACGGTTTCCGTTTGATCACTGATCGCAAGGCTTCAATGTGCTTCACTTCAACACGACGCGAGACGACACGAGGACCTGTCAAAGTCAAACAAAACTACGTAACGTATGTATACAATCCAGTCATTAGCATTAGTACGGCTAATTCAACGTTTTCGGCATTCTGCCATAATTAAGCTAGCAACTTAATCTCGGTGAAAAATGAAATTTTTAAAATTCTACATATTGTAATCCTTAAAATGAAAATAAGGTTAGCAATCTATAAAACTACTCAAAGGCACGTGTTGGATGCAGTTTTCGGAAGGAAGGACAAAGGGATGAAAAAGATCATCTACCGAGAAATGTTTAGAAAGATACAAAACCAACACGATATTTTACAAGTAGGAAAAATGCTCCTTGCAGTCGCATGAAAAAGTTAATATGAGCTATGATGGTCAACATTTTAATGTGTCAAAGACAATATTTAAAATGTTTAATATGAGCCAACATCTAAATAAGTAGAGGACAAGATGTAAACGGCTAATATGAGCCGCTACGTTTCTCTTGGGCTCATATTGACGCGACTAAAATGGCAAATATATATATACAGTTTACGGTTGGCATATAAGCATCAGTGTTTATAAACGATTTGATTGGCTTGGGAATATATTGAATTAATGTGATGATTGCGATGATAACTTCAAATGTGATTTTTCTCAAGATTTCACAACACGTGTAAGTTCCACATTTTCGTTTCTTCATTAGATTGGACTTCGGTTTCGTTTTGTTAACTTATATGGTGGCCTTAAATGTGTACTTGGATGTAGCGGTGGAGAAGAAAACGTTTACCTACAGCTTTGCAAAATTAATGTTTATGCGTCTTTATTCATCCAAGCCATTTCAGTGTTGGATTAAAAGTAAGCAAAAGCTAAATGAGCGTCAATATGAGCCCAAGAGAAACGTAGCGGCTCATATTAGCCGTTTACATCTTGTCCTCTACTTATTTAGATGTTGGCTCATATTAAACATTTTAAATATTGTCCTTGACACATTAAAATGTTGACCATCATAGCTCATATTAACTTTTTCATGCAACTGCAAGGAACATTTTTCCTACTTGTCCTCCGTCTAGTTTTTGGGAACGCTGCCATAACTGTGGCAGCAGCAATCACAAATTCCACCAGTGAATTCCCCCATGCCCAATAAACTTTGCATGCAAAATTTCAGACTTTCAGCTATCTCCAGTAGCTTGAACAATGAACCAGTTGAATCAGATCTGGCCAGCCATGGGTTAGATCAGCGAATCAGGATCAAGATCAGGAACTGGTTCAACTTTGACCCAGTTGAACCAGATGAACCAGGCGAGATACGGTGTCAGCACTATGCTCATCGTGTTCAGCGACCCCGATTTACTGTATATGGGTACCACCCCAAGGCCGAAAAACGCTGTTTTTGCCCATTTTTAGACTATTTTAAAATTTTCGGACTTAGAAATTTTTCAGCTTGAAGGTGTCCAAAAACGCTATTTTTTCCATTTTTGACCATCTATAAAAATCGAACCAGATCGAAATTCGAAAAAAAAACATAAACTTGCTAAGTACCATTGCCTAGATATTCAAAAAATAGTATAGAAAAATTTTTCCTATGGGCCGTTCGAAAAATCGAGTTAACACAAAATTGACAAAAATCATGCTGAATACAGAGAAAAAACCCCCACTTTCAAACCCGTAAGAGAAAGTAGATTTTTTCAAAGTTAATTTTTTCCGGGCAAGTTTGGTATCATTCGAAAGCTCTTGGCCTGGAGATTTCAAAAATGTAAATATTAGCTCTTAATTCCTTCCCGTTAATTAGTTATGCCTAACTAGCACTTTTCAAAATCCGCAAAGTGCCTTTATAGCTCATATTATGGTGGGCTCTCCGAGCTCCCCCATGATTCTTTACACTGAATTCAAAAAGCACATATAAAGCAATGGTTAAAGGTAAGCACAAAAGCATGAAATTTAATTTGATATTTAAGGTATGGTTGGTGCTGTCCATTAAACTCAGTATTGAGCCGTCATGAAATAGATGAGAATAAGATTCTTTACCGGTCCACATCACTTGAATTCCAGGAAATAGCTTTCCAACTTGATTCAGGTATTCGGAGTTCGCAATACTTGGAACTGCTCTGGATTCGCAATACTCTAAATAGAACAAAATATATAATGATAGAACATAGACATAGGGCCTGAGTTTACTTTTTGGGTTCCTCCACTCCAGCACCTTCCCCTCCACTCGGCCCCATCCCCACTTTTTGGGCTTCCCTCCACCCACCCTAGGGTCCCAAAAATTTGCCAAATTTTAGGATTTTTGTCAAAATTTCCAAAAAATTTTCCGGCGTCGCCGGAAGTTTTTGGTCAAAAACCGTCTATTCTGGTACTGAACTTTAATTTTTGAAAACTTTTTAGCTAAGTCATAGCAGTATAGTCAGACCCGGGGAAAAACACCCCCAAAAAGGAATATCCCTCCAGCGCCAATATTTGGGGTGATTTTTTATACCACAAGCCATTTTTTACAATTTTGTCGGGTAAAAAATTACGGATTTTTTTATTCATCTGAGAACCTGTGGAACTAGGGAACATTTTAACACCTGAATCTATAGAGGGCAGTGCCGAGCACTTACACGTCAAACCGCTTCCAGGTTGGCCGACATTTGCGAAAGTTAGAGGCTTAAGTCGAAAATCGTTTTTCCCGGGTCTGATTATACATGTAGAAAACAGGCCATTTTTGCTGTATTTTTAGCCATTTTATCCCCCTCCTTTGGACCTCCCCCCAGTGAGCTCTTCCCTCTGGTGTCCGATCATTATGTATACCAGTCATGTATGTATACGCCGTTATGCTGGGTTTACTTTACTGGGAGGGGCGGGGGGCGCCCCCCCCCACTTTTTGGGTCCCCCCCACTTTTTTGGGCTTCCCCCCCACTCACCCTAAGGTGCCCAAAAATTGCCAAATTCTTAGGTTTTTTGGTCAAAATTTTCAAAATTTTTCCGGCTCCGCCGGAAGTTTTTGATCAAAAATCGCCTTTTTTGGTGCTAAAACTTGATTTTTGAGCACTTTTAAGCATAGTTATAGCAGTGTATGTGAAAAACAGGCTATTTATACAGCATTTTTAGCATTTTTGGCCCATTTTATTCCCCCCCCCCACTAGTGGGGGGGCGTCCCCCCACTCTCTCCCCCCCCACTTATTTTTGCCTAAAATAAACCCAGTTGTGTAACCCTCCATTATGTATACCGAAATTTTAGTATACTGACATTTATACTTTCAGTTAAAAATTAGAAAAATTATACAAATTTCGAGATCGGTTCCCATAACATTATACTTCTCACTCACCACTAGACATACTAAAATTACAAAAATTTATAACAATCTGAGATTTGTTCCGTTACGATTATGCTCCTCACTCACCATATTCGAAGTTAGCTATGGATTTTAAATTTGCTCCTACAAGCAAAGGTTCCGAAGCTTCGTCAAAAGAAAAGAAAGTACCACATTTTGAACGAACGTATCAAAGGCGTGATCGAAAATTACCCCAATCGAGAATCCACTATCAACTATCTGCGAGCAATTGCCCATAACTCCTGAACAAGGAACAATTTGAATTGACTAGCGGACTCGGGACAACCAAAAAAAGCAAAATAACCAAAACAAGGAAAAATAAATTTACATATATATGTATATTTGAATAGGCAATAAATTTTTTTATAATTGTTGAATTTCGAATTTAGAATTGGTAGTTATTAATTTTTGAAAAGTATACATAATGACGAGAATACATAATTTTCTGTATACATAAAAATGAGTATACATAAATTTCGGTATACATAATGGAGGGTATACATAACGGTGTATACATAATGACTGGTATACATAATGAAAAGTATACATAATGATATAGAATCTTCCCTCTCCACACCCCCATTTTTTCGCCTAAAATAAAGCCAGAGAACTAGAATAAAAAAGAATAGTGCATAGGAAAACACTGATTCAAACAAACTGCTAATAACAATAGCATACGTACTGTATGATCTCGTACATAATAAACTTGAAGAATTTTTATACTTACTTTTATTATTATAATTTATTATATGTAATTATTTTTATACATACATACGAACGAATTACAAAATATAGGTCATTTACAGTTTTAACAGGAACTGTTCAAATAAACCAAGATAGCTGAAATTTTCAGCAATTAGTTTAGCATTTGCATTTGTATTATTACAAAGATAAAGTTGAACTACCTGTCGGACAGAACATGAATTTAGGCTGCTCCAAATATTCGAACACCTCATTTGTAACTGTAACCTGTGCATGACCAAAAGATGAGAACACCTGCAAATAAAATGCAAAATGAAAATGGACACAGAATATGAGCATGACACGAATCTCAAGGAGGTGGTCGTGGTATCTCACGGAATCTCAAAGCTTGAATGGACGAACAGACACCGCGCAAGCAGAACAACACTCAGTTAAATACCTGCTTATCTGCATCGTTCATGGCGGGCTCAATGTCATCAAACAGCAGGGCAAATCCAACACACCCCATTCGTTTAACCTGCAAGCATAAACCAACATTATGGCGATTTTGCAAGGAACGAGAACAGTGAAAAATTCCAAAGAACTCCAGACAGTCTTAAACACAAGCACACTTAGAAATATGAAATTTGCGATAAGTGTTCCCGCACCAAATAATTATACAGACGGATTGGACCGCTATGTATAGCATGAAAATTTTCTTACTATTTCCAATATCATAATATGCTCCGACTTCGACAAAATTTTAGTTCCGGTCTTTTTCTCTACCAGGTCAACGTCATTATCGTTATTAGAGAAAATTTCTTCTACATCACGCTTATGTATACGTAAAGGTTCAATCACAATTTACTCCCCTTGGCATGGGCATCCCATCGTTAAAGGGATTGGGCAATAGCTCGTTACGAAAGTGAAAATAAATATATAGATTAAAATCCTACACTAGGTAGTGCGCGTCCGCGCACAACATGATATCATAAAAATCACTATATCAAAGGCATGCACTTGCATACTGGAATACTAGACAAGTTTATACCTGCAACAATTTCTGCTTCACAGCATTTATTTCCTTAGCACTGGAATAGGTGATGTCTAAACCTGGCGACAGAGCATAATAAAAGATGACATCTTGCTCTTTGGCAGCAACAATTAAGCTTTGCAAACGCTCTGAAACATGCAGAAGTTCTAAAGTCCTATTAGGACAAAGGAATCAATTAATAAAAAAGCAGAAAATGTTAAGATCGCAGGCAGCTGCTAGCACGGACAATGGCTGCAATTATACATAAACTGGCTTTAAGTATATATATCCAGCCGTCAAGTTAAAATTAGTATCTATTATATATGCTCTGGTTACAAACGATTTATCATCAAGATTGAGAATCTGACTTCTAGACTTTTCACATCAGCTGGCATTTTTTAGGATTTGAAAGTGGGGGAGGTTCAACTAGGGAGGGGTGAATGGAGGGACTTCCGAAAAGTGGGAGTTTGAGCACAGGGTATAAAGTTACTTACATTTTAAGCGAAAAATTATCATTTTTAAGGTAAAAAACGCAAAAAATAGCTATTTTTAAGCTTAAAATAAAGTTATAAGGGCATAAATTAGCTAAAAATTGAGAAAATTTGACTTCAATTAAAAAAATGGCAGATCAGAGGTCTTCTCGTCACAAACTGAAGCAATCTCTACAATATATATATAGTTAAAATGAAAAATGTCATTAAAGCGCATCTTTTTAAAAACAGGAATCCACAAAATGTAGATTTACCCGACTCTGTATGAAAATAACTTCATTTTAAGAGAAAAATACGATATCAGTGATCAAGACGAAACCCTTCGGTTTGTAAAAGCTATCGCTTAAAGCTAATCTTGGTTACAGCTCAAAACAAAGTTATTTTTCGCGAAGTTTGCAAACTCCGCCAACTAAACTTCGCGAAGTTAGCGACATTCCGCTAAATTCGTAGAACTTAGCAAAAATTTAAAATTCACGTAATCTAAAATCTAATTTTGACTCAAGATGTGCTGCCTTCGCGAAGTTCTAAGGTTTTTCGAAGCTTAATTTCGCGAAATTCCCCAAAATTTTAGTGAAGTTTGTGAAGATTTTAGCGAAGTATGAAAGAACTTCGCTAAAATCTTCGCTAATTTCTCTAAACTTAGCGGAATGTCGCTAGCTTCGCGGAGCTCGTGATTTTACAAAGAATTTAACTTTGTTTTGAGCTTATACTGTACAAATAAACTGTTTACACCAAATCCCACGGATAAAAACTACATTACAAGGGATGAAATCAATGTTTTCCTCCGTTTCTAAGATGACTAACTAATTAGAAGAGTTCGCAAACTTTATGGACAAATGCCTACAAGCAAAATAGCTCAACACCCACCCGACTCTTCCACTGTATACAAGTCTCGCCAGTAGGCTCGGTGTTTTAAATCGTCCTTTGGGGCATAAACGTAGGTATTCAATCCCATGGAATGGCATCTCCTAAAAAGATCCTTCCTTTGCTCCGGTGTCCAAGGCCGCCCGTAAAATCCTGCAATAAAATAAATGAACGCCTGTTTCACATTCCCTGCAAGACGCAGCCAACGCATATGTATACATGCATATACGCATACAGTCCCAGTCCCGACCAGGTACAAAAATTAGCAAAATTTAGACACTTTTGACGAAATTTCGAAAGTCAAGTAGTATACGTATACATATTGCAAACCGTGTTTTCCACCGATATGAATGTACATGTACTTGTATGTAAGTACTGTATTAAAGTACTGTACTTGTATTAATGTACTTGTATACAGCGATAGTACACAACGTTTGTATATCAGGAATCATTGCAAAATTGAATTATCAAGAAAATTTTTGAAAACTTTCGAGTCGGACCCACAATTTCCAAGCCACGGCCCCGCTGCATCTCTAATAATAAAATTACTGTAAAGGCGTCTGCGCTGCCATTGGTATTTGAAGGTAAATTGAAACTAGTTGAAGAGAAAGATATCTACGTAGATTGTAGCTACAAGTATCTACAAGGACATTTGTTTACAGATCCTATACATATAGAGGTCGGGGAAAAAACCAACCCGCAAGTGGTGGGAAAAAAACCAACCCCCCGTTTGGGCGATGGGGATGAGCTAGCGGGCTCAAATTTTGCATGCAAGTTGGTAGGGCCCATCCCACCTACCACACCAAACATGAGCTAAATCGGACCACTTTTGAGCATTTTGTGACATTTTGAAAATTTTGGCATTTTTGATCCCCCAAAAATTCAAAATTTGCCTATTTTTGAAGGCCTGTAAAAAATTTTCCATAGCAGTTAGATAATAACTTTTAATAGTTTCTATGAGAACAACATGTGCTCTTTCCAAAAATGTCGGTCTCGCCTTCCCGCGACGCTTGGCAAGCTGCCAGCAGAATTTTGTGGGAAAAAGTGGGAAAAAAACCCAATTTTTACTTTTGCTGCCAAACTCCCAAAAATGGTTCTTAGTTGCTCAAAAGTCATCCACATAGCAAGTTTAATGCGTTCTTTCACGTGAACAGCTCAAAATTGCATTTGGACTTGGCAATTTTGTGCTAGCCGGTAAAAACCTCATTTCGGCGGATCGGCTGTTTGGCTCAGCTAAAGCGGCCAAAAAGTACTCTGGGACAAAGAAATACGCGAAAAAACACTGAAACAACGTTTATTTTAATTTATTTCATCGAATTTCGAAAGATTTACAAATTTTTGCATTTTAACATAGAAACTAAAGATCTAGTTTGAACTGAAACTAAACAAATTTAGACCTGAAGGCGAAATATGTAGGATGAGACTGATAATAATTAAGAATTTCAAACTAAACGTGAAATGAAGGTACAATTATTGGAACTGAGACTGAAGCTGAAAGTCCATAGAATAAATTTAGAGCCTAAACTGGAAACGACATAGATTCAGCTTCCACTGAAGGTGACACAAACTCTCCGCTTCCCCTTTTCAGGTGATTGAGGCACGTTTCAGCTTTCGCTGAAGCCGAGGCATAGAATTAAGAGAAATTTCAAATATTTCTTTGACTCAACATTAGTGACATTATCCCGTCTGAGTTAAGACAAAAATTAAATGTTAAACATACTAGAAAAATTAGGAACATGTATTGCAAGGGAAAAATTCTACTTCCTTTATTCTGGAATTTCGTAATTTTTTGTTTTCATGCTTCTGATTTTTCAAATTTTGTTACGTAATTTTGTGTGTCTCACAAAATGCAGTTGTGAAAATGTCTCTAAATTAATTTTAACGAATTTTTGAAATTTTCTGTTCTAAAATTCCAATTGTAATTGATGAAAGACGGGCACTTTCGTTTAGACGTGACCCATTCGGACGCCGAATGAAAACTTTAACCAGCTTACATATCTGAATATTAACCTCATAGAAAAGATGAGAGCCCGATGGGATGTAGTCGGAAATTGAGTATATCTTCTCAAAAAATTGGTAAATGGAAGGTGGTGTTGTCAGCAAGCAAGATTGAAGCAATATTTTTTAAAAAAGTAGTAAATTTTACAGGAGTAGAAAACTTCGAAAGTTGAGTACTTATTTTCTCATTTTTAAGCTATCGGCATCTGAGACGAAAGTCAATCAAAGTTCAAGTAATGAACAGCCTGTAGAAGTAATCTGTTAGCTATTTTGTTTAATCAAGCGACTGTACATTTCTTCGTTAAATATAACTTTAATATATATGTTCTTCTTTCCAATTTGGCTTTCAGCTTTTAAATATTTTAAATGCATTTAAATGTTTTGGAAACTATTTGCTTCTTTAGAGACACTACTCTTTTTAAAGAAATAACAAATTTAAGCTCCAGTATATCTCAATTCTCAGCACGTCTTACTGAAACGTTGTGCAGTTTTACAAGATTCTGTTCAGAAGGCGCTGTCTGCATGTAGATGCACAGTAGAATCTCACCGTTAATTATCGAAACAATTTGCTCGACCATACTAAAGTTTTAATTTTTTTACAAGTTTTAATGTATGTTGTGCATATAGTAACAGCATTTGTAATGGAGCAAACTCAAACTAAGGCAAAAACTTTAAAATTCAAAGTAAACAAAAACCCAGTTGGTTATTATCGCATTTACCTATTCCAATTGTTTTGCAATATTGCTTTATAATTTTGATTGTATAACCCTTGCTGGGAGCCTGCATCCAATATTAAATAATGTTAAAATGTAACTACGAATTTTGTACTTGGAACCGGGAACCGGAAGCTAGAACCGGAACCGGAACCGGAACCGGAACCGGTACTCTAGAAACGGAGCCGGAACCGGTTTTGAAAATTGGAACCGGTCCCAACTCTAGTTTACATACTGATCTTAAATTAATGTATAAAATCATAAACAACCTAATTGAAGTCCCTTTCAATTCAATGTTTCAATATGCTGTCCAGGTTAATACTCGTAGCCACTTTTTACGTTTAAGATTGTCCAGAAATGTACGAAATTCGTCGCTAAATAATTTATTTCATATGAGGGTTGTTAACCTATGGAACTCTTTACCTGATGCGGTTGTAACGGCTAGCAGCTTTACTTCCTTTTGTAGACTTTTAGAACAGACAAATTTAGATAATTTTCTAAGGGGGCGGGAGGTCAGCTGATCATTCCTATCCTCCCCCGTCCTGCTCACGTAAATGAAGTTTTGTTGTTTGTTTTCGATGATTCTGTTACTTTATTTTTGCTGATATATACTATTTTCTTGTTCGATCCTAATTTGTGTTAAGTTGATTGTTTTGTTGTTTATCCTGTTTTGTTCGTATTATTTTCGTTTCGTTTGTTTTGTATTCGAAGTAAACATTTAACTTCTTTTACTGAGTAAATGCTTTCTTTCTTTCTTTCTTTCTTTCAATAATATGAAGTAAACTACATAGCTTTTTGAATCAAACAAATTGGAACAAAATAAGTTGCCAAAGTCATAACATCATCTAATTCTAATCATAGGGTTTTTTCATTACATTAGCGCTTTTCTGTTTTATCATTATATATTTCAGTAAAATATTTCATTTAGTTGTGTGATTGAAGTTTCACTCAGCGGAAATTTTTTGGAAATATTTTTTCGTATGGCTAGGATTCAGAGAATATGAAATAAAATCAATCGCAATTGGTTCCTGAAGATAAGCCGCAACAATTGCAAAAAATGCAAAGTAAAACTCAGAATCTGTAAACCTTGTTTGGCTGAGATTTCCTTCTTGCCGAGATTTGAAACCCGCAGTCTTACCCCCTCCCTCCAAAAATAATAGCAGCAGCGATAAAGCACTTACAGTTTAGATGGAGAATTTTAGATTTTAAAATAAAGATTTCAGACTCTCAGGGACCATGTAATAGTTTTCATTTTCTAGTTAAGGTTCAACTCAATGATTGTAGTTTCAAACCTAGATCTAAGCTTGACAGGACATTACAAATATTATGAGGGCACTACTACAACGACATGCATTTAAAAAACTCCACGATTAAGTTAAGCATATTTCTATTGCTAGTTTTTGAGTAATTGTGAGAAGTTTTCAGAAGGCAACAATTGTTAAAACTTTGAAAAATATCCTATAACAGCAAAAAATTCCTCCAATCAAAAATACCGGGTCAGAGCTCCTGAGCCGGTAACCCGGTCCATATAGTGACCCGAACTGACCCGGTTTCATCTCTGATATGCAGCATGGTGGGTTACTCTGCTTCAGCATTTGTTATGCTAATACGCACAGTTACCATATTATCACACATCAAATTATGTAGTCTTTTCTGCGCACGAAGGATCTACTAACACTAGACAGTAAAAGAAGTTTCCCTTCTATGTATAGGAAGTTTATTTCCTATTTCACTACACCAGCTGTTTCGAAACCAACCGGCTGGATAGGCAAAATGCAATTAGGCCTGATTTTTCGATATTGTAATTTTGGGTAAAAACGGATAATTTCGAATAATCATATCTATCTATATTTTTGAAAAATGACTTTTTACTTTGAAGCTGGCGTCGGGACATAAGTTTTTTTGTCAAGTATTAAGGAAGCCGTGCCTTTTCAAAGTTGAAAAACGACAGGAATCCAATAATGGAAATAAAAAATATAAAAAATTTCAGCAAGACCGGTTTATTTTTGGGATAAGCTTGCATTATGCTCGGAACATTAAGGCCGAAATCTTGGAGGGGGCTTCTCAGCGTGTAAGCACAGAGTTGGAAGCGGGTCGTGGGTACCCACGGGTCGACTTTCAGGTCAGTGGGTACCCGCGGGTAGTGTTTGAGGCCGGCCGGGGTTTCACCGGCCGGCCGCCGGCCGGCTGCCGGCCGGCCGATCGCCGGCCGGCCCGGCCGAGCCCATCGGCCGGCCGGCCGGCCGGCGGCCGGTGAGCCCGTAGACCGGCCGGTAGCCGGCCGGCCTAAAGCAATTTGCAGTGCAGTAGTATGACTTGTAAGATATTTATTTTCGAATGTTATCTTAGAAAAATAGCACAGCATAGCATAGAAAATTAGCTAGATAACTAGATAACTAGATTTGGAGTTCATTTTACGGTTGGTTTCTCTATTTTGTAAATTTCTGATTGGAGATTTGTATCCCAGCCGCCGGCCGGCCGGCCGGCCGGTCGGCCGTTAGCCGGCCCGCCGCACCGGCCGCCGGTCGGCCGGCCGGCCGTTAGCCGGCGGCCGGCCGGCTAGCAAATGTCGTCGGCCGGCGGCCGGCCGCCGGCCGGCCTCAAACACTACCCGCGGGTCAGAGCGGGTCAAGGGTTATTTTTGTTCACACAATCTTTATGCCAAATTTCGTGCTAATTTTACCAGAAAATTTACAATTTATGTTAAATTTTCAATTTTTCTCTAACTTTTGGCTCTTTTGTATGTCTTTATAAATTATAATATTGTTTTTATTTTAAAATTATTTATTTCTATTCTGTCTTGAATCTTCAGTCAAAAATATTTCAGTAATATTCCCCGGACATAGTAATTGGCATAGATATGTATTTTATTTACTCAAAGGCTTTAATGCTTCTGCGTTGATTGACAAACTGCGCGAAAACAATGTTTACAGCTATTACAACAGCCTGCAAACCTATCTTTCCGTAAAGAGTGTGAGCTGCTTCCAATAAATTATTATAATGTCAAGCTTGAAATTTCGACATAGTTCAAAGAGTGATGTTCATTCCTAATTTTCTTGATGCTAATAAAGTGTATGATATAAATGGTAGTTTGTTATCATATCCAAGTTAGGAGTGGACAGTGTTATATAAACACTCCTGCGGTAATTACTACACAGCTGTAAAAATAAATAACAATGAATGAACTGAACTTTTACGAAATTAGGTACTACAAGAAGAGACTTTAAAATAAAGCTCTTCAAAACTTTGCCTAAACACTGATTCTCCTGACCGATCTTGGTCCCAACACTTTCGTGATAGCATAGCATCCTCAGAACTAA
Organism: Trissonchulus latispiculum; assembly: GCA_030248195.1. Lineage (NCBI taxonomy): Eukaryota > Metazoa > Nematoda > Enoplea > Enoplida > Ironidae > Trissonchulus > Trissonchulus latispiculum. The sequence continues at coordinate 13,219 of JASAND010023540.1, read as the reverse complement.
CGAAAACGAAGATGAAACATGCTGTAGTTAGCTGTGAACGCCAAATTTTTGTTTGAAAGTTTTAATACTTCACTACGTACATTTTTATAGTGTTAATTTTGTTCGATGCATGCTATAGAGTACTTAAGTATGCAAAAATGTCCAAATTTAAGAAGTGGGTCAAGTGGGTCGCGGGTCGTGGGTCGCGGGTCAGAGGTCCGCGGGTCGCGGGTACCCGCGGGTCGCGAAATTGCGACCCACTTCCAACTCTGTGTAAGCACACCACGGACCACGCTGACATTATTCAAAAATAGGCAAATTTTTCGACAAATTAAACACTATAAACTGAGCTTGTAAATAATTAAGCAATAATTTTTATATCATTATGTGGCATAAAACGAGATCTTTTTAATTATATAAAAACTAAGTGGGTTCAAGAAATCCCTAACAAATCCGGCAACAGCGTAATGTATATATTTTGAAGAACCTAATGCACCTCCTAAAACTCCTTTTTCGAGGAAAGGGTGTTTTATTGCCGGATTTGCAAGAGATTGCTTAAACCGATCAACAGAAATCTTATATCGTTAAAAGGATCTCGTCCTAAGATAACATAACGCCCAACATAACGATATAAAAATTATTGCTGTACGACTTTCTTAGCTCAAGTTAAAGTATTTAAATTGTCGAAAAAGCCTTTTTGAAAAATTTAAGAGTGCTATCGTCACACGTTGGGAAGCCGATATTTCTGCCTTAATGTTTCGAACATATTGCAAGCATAATACTTTAGGAAGCGCTGAGTGTCTTAACACTCTTCTATTATAAACTCCTGGTCTGATAAATTTTAAATATACAAGTGATCATAATTTTTTACGTACACATTTTGAGTCACTTTTTAGTTCCACGACGACAAAAGAACCATGATCAGCTACACGCAACGACACACATACGTAAATGTACGATGTTTAATCCAGAAGTCAGTTAACTTTAATACAAATCATACAAATTTAAGCACATGCTACAAAGCAACCCAGCGACCAAGTGCGATAAATAAAATATGGGCGAAATTTTATAAACTACACACAGCTTCTATGTATGTATATACAATAAATGAAGGACAAGCAATATGAATAGGCAAAATTTCAAACATGAAAACATTCGTTCAAAAATTTCACCCATCTGATTTCAGCACATATTTGACAGCAAACGCAATGCAAGCCACTCCTATCAGCACAAGAATGTTAGACAAGGAAAAGTCCACAAGACTTCGGGAAAGGGATCTGGCTGTATCAGCAGAATCGCCCTGAGCCGCAACAGATGGTTCCGGTTCCGCTTCCAACTGCTCAGCCTGCAAGCGCTAAAAACACAACAATATTAAAAATGACAAAGGACAAGTCGGACAAAAAAGTAAAAGGTGACCACTGGAGAATATATCCATCCCTGCTTCAAGGAGACGGGTGACGGTGCTCATTCCAGTATACATCGATCCTTCACAAGGTATTATGCCCTCACAGACTCCGGCTACTTGTCCACAATAGGACAATCCAGACTCTGTGAGCAGGCCCGCACCCAGGATTTTGAAAAGGGGGGGTCCAAAGTAAAACGCAACGGGGGGTCTGGGAAGCGGAGTCCCCCAGAAGTTGAAGAATTTTTGCATTTTTGCCAAAAACAGTACATTGGACGTTTATTTCTTGCAAAAAGTGAATTATCGCGCCGAAGGCGCGAAAATTTTTTAAAAATAGCTGTTTTTGCCATACAAATAGCAAACATTTTCCATTTTGTCATCCCAAAAGGGGGGGCGTCTAGACCCCTTGAACCCCCCCTGGGTGCGGCCTTGTCCGTGAGGGGTTGGCTAGAAACCATGGAGAACATGTGCTTAGTCCCTTGCTCAATGGCAATGAGAGAAAACAGCGGGGATTCGAACTTCGGACTGTCGGATCCACCGAAGTCGAACAGCTTAACCACTCGGCCGCCACAGCCATTTACTTGATGCAGGGCTGTCCATAGAACGTGGTAGGCATTGAACTCACAACATAACAGACCCAAAAATATCGACTACAACATACGTAGCAAATAATGCGATAACGCATTACATCCGAGAGGACTTTTTCCTCTTACTAGAATCCGGGTAAGATCGAGTGGCGGTAAGGATCAAGTGGAGGGGAGGAAGCTGACAGTAGCAGGGCTAGTTATTCCAGTTTTAAAATGAATTTCAAGTTATAGCAAACCCCCGTTAGACATATGAACTTATTTCCAAAACAAATTTATCCAGTTCCATTACATAATTATATATACCTTCGTTAATTCAGGAAACAGCTGTTTGAAGGTTTTGTTCTTCAAATTATATTCTCGACTACGGCGAGCGAAACATCGTTTCTAAAAGCAATAGTCAACATTGAGCAAGCAGTACGTGCACACGGGCCCGTTTCAACACTTCCGATTTTATTTCATACAGGACACAAAAGAATAATTTGCAATTTAGCAATGGCCTAACGCTATCATCACTATCATCTCTTTACCTCATAGTCCGATGTATTAATGCTTCCGTAAGTAGGTGATGACTCTAACTGAAAACAAAAACCGTAATCATCAAATTGTTAGTGCAAAAGATTACATGCATGCTTGCATCATAGCATTGAAAGATTGAATCATCATCTGCACACAAACACCCCAACCTGGCATAATGTCTGCTGATGGATTGTGTTTGTTGAACTCTACTCATTTAATAAAAGAACAGTATTCTTGGAATGTCTACGAAAATGTGTGTAGTCATATTTTGAAGATTGTATCAACTACGAATTTTGAAGGGGAGAGGGACTGATTTGAAATGGAATAAAATTTGAAACTGAAATAGGACAAAAGAAGTCCAGAATCCTACCTACCTACCTACCTACCTACCGCACCGTAGTTCACTAATTACTGGATTGAAATTAACAAACAGCTGATCAAATAAACAGTAACTGACCATAAAACTCAGGAGACCAGTGAGGATCGTTGAGACAGTCCAGGCAGGATTCCAAGTGTCCGGATGGAAATCACTCATCGACAGACAAAGTCTATGAAATTAACAGAAACAATAGTTTGATTGTTTGACTGATTGATTATTATGATTATGATATGAATATCAATAATGCCACAAAGCTCAAATTACGTAAATTCTAAACCCTATAGAATCAGCGGTTGAGGATTACCTTGTGTTGATCTGGAATCTACCGCTCGGAGTCAGCATATAGATACTCGGTGGTTTAAAAGGAAAATCGTTAGGAAAGATGAGTTTGCCATGGTATATGCCTCCTTCATAAGGACTGCCTGGCGGTCCTTCAACCACATAGTGCCTAAAAGCAGAGATAGTACAAACTATCGGTATCATGTGGTACATATTATATTACATACAACAGAAATTTTTCTTTCCAAGTATGTTTCCAACGATAATGAGCACATTATCTAATTCGTAAGTTATTCTGGTACAATAATTTTCGCATTGACCGAAATGTTTCGAATTGGAAAATATAGCAAAAAATGAAACAACACAAAACACAATATCTTTTCTTGAAATTATGGCCCTTACTGTAAAACAGGACCACAAAATTCACTGCCAAGCTCCTGGGTTTTCCATAGTGGGGGGGGGGTGCGCCCCCCCCCCTGATCGGGTTGCCCCCCCACTCGACCCCTTCCCCCTCCCACTCGTTCCCCCCCCCCACTTTTTTGGGCTTCCTCCCACTCACTATAGGGTGCCCAGAAAATGACAAATTTTAAGGATTTTTGGTCAAAATATTCAAAAATTTTCCGGCTTCGCCGGAATTTTTTGGTTAAAACTGGTCTATTTTGGTACTCAAAATTGATTTTTGAGCACTTTTAAGCAAAGCTATAGCGGTATATGTAGAAAACAGGCTATCTTTACTGCATTTTTGGCATTTTTAGGTCACTTTGGATTCCCCCCACTTTTGGTCTTCCCCCCCCCACTTTTTTTCGTCTAGAGAAAACCCAGAGCTCTGTAGCCAAAACCAGAAATTTGAACTGATTTTGATGCATTCATGACTGCTTTGATGTTTTTCATCTTCAATCTTTCAGAAATTTCGCTTAAATGCTTAGGAATATAGAAGAAGAAGAGGAACAGATTTTACTCAAATAAGTTAGTATAAACAAACAAGAACAAAAAGTGCTCCTTCGTCGCATGTAAAATACATATGAGTCTTCGTAGGCAGGTTGTACATAAGCAAAAACTAGCCTGTAAAATACATATGAGTTCCGTAGGGAGGGAGGTTGTAAATTAAGGAAAACAAGTTGCAACCGCTTAACATATGAGCCTGTCCTACAACGAGGCTCATATTGGCGTATGTCATAATACGAATAATTTGCAGATATATATATTTTACTTTTATATAAATGCATACTGCATAAAGCTTTTCATTACAAATTATCCTTCACATAGCTTGTTGATCAGTCATTATAGTGTGCATATGCTCAATACGGCACGCCATGAGGCGCTCTGACTCACAGCCAAGTGGGAACGCATTCTGCGTGTGTATGTGAAAGTGTTTCGAGAATGCATTAGGTGTACCGTGTACCACAGCGTATCGCGAAATATTAGGTGTGCCATAGTGTTTCAGGAAACATCAGGATGCATGTACAGTTCAGCTTGAGCAGTCTTAGTTCACTTCAGTCCATTTCTTCTGGGCCACGTCTATTCATTTTTCCGTAATGTGGATGAAGCTGAGGTTCTTTAATGAGGCTTTAATGTGGAATGCACTGTGACGCAATATGAGCCTCGTTGTAGGACAGGCTCATATGTTAAGCGGTTGCAACTTGTTTTCCTTAATTTACAACCTCCCTACGGAACTCATATGTATTTTACAGGCTAGTTTTTGCGTATGTACAACCTGCCTACGAAGACTCATATGTATTTTACATGCGACGAAGGAGCACTTTTTGTTCTTGTTTTCTATTATTTTATATATGTATGCTCCTGAAGCTATGTATATACGTATAGATATCTTTCAACAGTAGCAAGCAAGCCAACCATAGCACTCCACAACCAGTTTGAGCATGCAGTTCTATGACAAATGTTGCTCAGCTCGCTCAGGGCTTTCATTTGGTACCAAATTTGACCATTTTTGAAAAATTTCATTTTTGACCGAAAACAGCCTAAGTCACCACCCCACCCCACCACAGCACTCTATAGCTACTTTGAGCATGCAGTTCTATGACAAAAGTTGCTCAGCTCGCTTAGGGCTTTCATTTGGTATCAAATTTGACCACTTTTGAAAAATTTCATTTTTGACCCAAAATCGCCTAAGTCCCCACCCCACCCCACCACAGCACTCTACAGCCACTTTGAGCATGCAGTTCTATGACAAAAGTTGCTCAGCTCGCTGAGGGTTTCATTTGATACCAAATTTGACCACTTTTGGAAAATTTCATTTTTGACCCCATGACCTCCCACCGACCTGACCCTCCAGATGGCAAAGTGGAACCAGCACAGCAAGATGGGTGGGTCAGACGGCAAAACGGATACCAAGAATGAGCTGGGCGCACCAGAAAACCCCTATAGACAATGTTTTGAGAGGCTATGTACAGCCCTATATGGTGTTCCCGGAAGTCGGTACCGACCGGACCCTCCAGACGGCAAAGTGGAACCAGCACAGCTAGATGGGTGGGTCAGACGGCAAAACGGACACCGGGAATGAGCTGGGCGCACCAGAAAACCCCTATAGACAAAGTTTGGAGAGGCAAAGTAAAGCCTACTATGGACCTCCGGGAAGCGGTTACCGACATGACCCCTCAGACGGTCAAGTGGAACCAGCCCAGCAACTTGGGTTACTCGGGCAGCAAAACTGATAGCGGGAATCGATTCTCCGTCCCAAAAAACCTTTGTATGCAAAATTTGAGCCACGAACCAATTTGTACCGAAAAATTACGCACGAAGACGGAAAATCATATAGCATTTGAACGACCCCGATATGTGTACTGTTTAACCATATAGTCAGTATTACCCCATATATAGCCTAATCTGACTTATTAAGGCGCCTTTGAAGCATACTTTTTGGCCATTTTAGCGTTTTGGCCGACTTTGGCCCCCAGCCAAAAATTTTTTCCGGCTCTGGGAGGCATAAAAACTAGCTTATTTTCTTATTTTTGATTTGTACTACAAGAATATATATGGGTTTCATTGGCAAAAATTTTTCGATCTGTAGTTATTCAAGCTACAAAACCCCCTTATGTGACATCAAAAGCGAGAAACCGGAAAAAACATCACTCTCGTAAGCGATTTTCGGCATAACTTTTTAACGGAAAGTGGTACGGGGATGAAACTTCAGGAACATACTAAACGCGACACGTACAATTTTTTGCGCAGTGCGCACATAATCTGCGCAGGATCTGCGCAGGAATCTGTGCAGCTTCTGCGCAGCCTTGTTTTACACGGTCATTCGACCATTTTCACTCATATTATAGGGGTCGCTACCGCGACCCCTATGACAAGAAAAACATTTACTAAAAAACAACCGTTTCATTTAAGTATAAGTTCATATATCGTTACAAACAAAACTAATGGCAAAAACATCCTCGAGCGAGACGGAGGAGGACCATACCTGATCACCTAACCCTCCGCCCCCTTAAAAATGCAGTCAAATCAATACGATCAATTCGGTTACAAAAAAAACCAAAGGTCTCAGCATTTACGACTTCGGAGGGGAGTGCATTCCAAACTCTTATGACCCTATGAAAGAAAAGATTTTGTAGATAAAATCTCTGGCTAAATTTGGTGGAAGCATTAAACGCGAGTTATGTTAGTTATATAAAGAAAAGAACTCTAAACTGTACCACTCTAGAATATTCGATGTATGAGGAACTGCAGTAATGAAGGGAACAGGATCCTTCATAATCCTCATGTAATCTTTCCGAAGTCTGACCACAGCACTTGGACTGGCCATATCTTAGGTATTTCCCACTAATCTGGCATAAATGTTAAGCCAAAAATTATAGTCATTAAAACTGTCGCTTATTCACGGGTCCACAAGGAATACAAGGGCATCAATAAAAACATCAAAGTCCAAAAACGTAAATACCAGCGAGTGACGAAATTGGATCACCGGGTCAGTTTGGGTCACCATTTGGACCAGGTAACAGGTTAAGAGCTTCAACCTGGTCTTGACCCGGTTTTCTTAATTTACTAGAAATATTAGAAATTTCTGGTTTAAAACTAAAACTTTGGGTCTAATTTTTATTTGATGCCCATACATAATTTGTATTTTTCTTGCAAGTTATCCTGCACTTCAGCATCTTTGCAGCTTAATCGAGGTTAATCTCGTCTCCATGAGATCTTCAGTTTAGTCTCATCGGTAACATGATTATGTACAAACTGCATAAATTTATTTAGAACTGGCTGGTTTGCAAATTATTCCAGCTCGCCATGGAGTATTTTGAAGATAAGTGATCAAATTACGCAATAAAAAAGGTAAAGGTTTACCTCAGGAGACACAGGACATGGGGTGCCGGTTGTGCTCATCCCAGGATTCTCAGCCGTAGAATCAGGAGTGTCACCTCAACTGATAACTGCATCCGTGGAAAGGGGGTGGGCCCTTCTAGACAGACTCCAGTTACCTTCCCCACACTAGTGGTACCCATTTACCGACCAGTTAAGGATGATGGATAGCTGGGTTGGCTAGAGTCGAGAAAGCTTTCTGGCCTCCGGGAATCGAACCAACGACCGTAAGATCAGAAGTTCTGACCAGCGCCTTAGACTACTGGGCCATCCGACGCAAAGCTGATAAAAGGCCAAATCTCTAAAGTCCTGTGTGTCATAAAGATAATTCCTCATATCAAACACAGCAAAATTTTGCAGACGGATAAATTACGCTTGGTTTTGGCAAATTATTTACACTTTCGTTCACAACTGCAGTCTTACAGCAAACAAATGCGCATTATAGCCATTCTTTAAAGGGTAGTGAAGAGAGTGTAAAGAGAAGTAAAAATGTATTTTTTCTTAGCTAAATCAACATATGCGTATTTTTATCTTGAATTTTCTGGAGACCGGGTCACCGGGTCCAGACAGAGATCAACGGGCCAAGTCTAACTGAACCGGTTCGATCAATGGTGAATGCTTAAACTTCTTTCTGCTGCCTGAAACCGGTTGCAGAAAAAAGAGGACGATTTACGGATATTCACGCTTTGGACTTTGACATTTTATTGATATTAAGCAAGGTTACAAGAGATGAACATGAGCATCAAAATGCAGAATCGTAGATTGTGACGTGTGGGGGAAGCAACATTAACCACGAGAAATGGAAAGAAAACGAAGCTAAATTTAGAAACAGGTATATACTAAGTTTTTCTAGTGTCCCCTTCTCCATTTGCACTCAAATACACCATCACTCAATTACAGGTCCAAAATGCCGAATCTTAAGTATTTTTGGTCGTTTTCAAATTTCGGTTTCTAAAAGATTCTTCTGGATTCTTTTAAAATTCTTCTTTAATTTTCTTATAAAATTTTCTTAACTGTTTAAGGAAACCTATTAAAGAGCTGGGTTTATTTTACTGGGGGGGGGGGGGGGGGGCGGGGGGGGGGGGGGGGGTGCCCCCCACTTTTGGGGTTCCTCCCCCACTCGACCCCCTCCCCCCCCCACTTTTTTGGGCTTCCCCCCAACTCACCCAAGGTGCCCAGAAATTGCCAAATTTTTAGGATTTTTGGTCAAAATTTTTCCGGTTGGTCAAAAATCGCCTTTTTTGGTGCTAAAACTTGATTTTTGAGCACTTTTAAGCATAGTTATAGCAGTGTATGTGGAAAACAGTCTATTTATACAGTATTTTTAGCATTTTTGGCCCATTTTATTCCCCCCTTTTCTACCTCCCCCTCCAACTAGTGGGGGGGGCGGCGTCCCCCCCCCCACTTATTTTTGCCTAAAATAAACCCAGAAGAGTAAATTTACTCCAAGTTATAAGCATTTTCTTCTACTTCTGGGGGGCAGCACCCTCCCAAACAAGCTTCCTCTATTATGCATATATATGATTTTTACAACCTTTCAGCAATTTTTTCTGTATGGATTGGAAATTCATATTTCCCATTTAATCCATATTATGTTTTGTTTCTGTTTGTTTGTTTAGTCCGTATGTTTATTTTATTCAATCAAAATTCACGAAGACATTCCATTTACGCTCCTTCTGTTTCGAGAACTAATCTCGAAATTTAATCTCAAAAATAATATCAAAATTTTCAAGCACTTTTCTGTATAAATTCGGAAACTTTAAGGGGGGGGGGCTACGAATTTCACTAAAAGTACGATGTTGGAAAAGCTAGCTAGTCTTTTGCCACATAATAGTATTAGGTTTAGTGTAAAATAGTTTAAAGTTTGAAAGAATTCCATACAGCGTAGCGTCCTGTGGAGCCATCAGAAGTTGGTGTTATCAGTCCAAAGCTCGACATGACACGTACACAAACTTGGCCTCGCCCTGTTCGCTATGTGGAAAGATCGGTACCAAAATTTTGAATTAGTTCTGACATAATAGTGCTTTGATATCGTGTAAAATAATCTCTAGACCATTGCCTACTTTTCTGTCTGATACGATCAAAGTGCGAAAAATTGGGTGTTGTAGGTCTATAGGGGTGGAGGTTAACTAACTTCTAATGAGCTGTGGTTTACCAAATGAGCCAAACTTTGCTGCAATTAATACTCCAAATATCTGTCTTTAACTTTGGTATAAATGACGTGATTTCGTTAATCCCTGCGTTCGCAGTGCTGGATTATATTATCGATATTGTCGCTGTTATTTGGTGCCATTTCGAAGGTGTGAGCCAATTACTCCAAAGTACTGTGGCAGAATCGGCTGAAACTTTGCACATTACAGCCAGTGAGTGTACCAAGATGTGCCGAAAGCTATGTCACTAAACCTCGCTCCAATGTTTAGAAATGCTAGATTGATTTCTCAAAGTATGGAGGGCGATCGCTCCAAAAAGCTCTAAGTCAGTTGTAAGGGCAGACAGAACGAAGGAAGCGTCATATGAAAAAACGGATTTCATATTCAGATTCAGCAGGTCAAATAACCCCTATAAGCACCTTATCGGCGAAATCGGAGACAAAAAATTTTTGGACCCCATTTTTACTGCGCTTAGCTAGCTTTTCAGGCCTAAAAATAAGGGTTATTTCTTAACAAAAAGTTTGCTAGCACACTAACCAGAAAACCAAAACCTTTGAAACTCACAGACAGTTTGCCCATAGTGGAGCCTAATATTTGGTAAAAAGCTGGGGTAGGCTAGGGGCTGTCAATTTTTTTAGATTGAAAACGGCGCACGGTCACATTGCAACTTTTTGCCAAATTTCAAACTTTGAGCTGTTATAGCTGAAGAAGGAAGCAACGCTCGAAAGCCGGAATACTTTTAATATTTAGCACTAGTAACAGTTAACATTTATGGCTGAAAGTTTCAGAATTGGTCAAACCGTTAATCCACCAGAGCTGAAAAAACCTTTTTGAAAAATCCCATTTTTCGACCTAAATTTGTACTTTGGCGTTCTGCCAAAAACGGTGTATATGAGATATATTGTTGCCCAGTGCCCACCCTAAACTTTTTTAATGATATGTTGGCTAACGTTGGGGGGAAAGTAGGTCTCTCCGACGATGTCGTGCCAACCCGTTCGTAGCCCCCCCCTTTCGCTTCGCTTTTATATACTCTTAATATTGTAATTCTACATCAAGAAAATATTATTTTAAGAATATTGTAATTCTGTAACATATAATGTCACCTTTTATTTAAAATTTCTTCAGTATTTCAACAGGGATATTTAATGGTGCTTAATGCTTAATGATGCTTAATTTGGCTATTTCATCAATTTATTTTTCTGATTTGCTATTTTCCGTTTTTATTCACTGTATATAATGTCACCTTTTAAAATTTCTTCAGTATTTCAACAGGGATATTTAATGGTGCTTAATGCTATTTGGATTAATGCTTAATGATGCTTAGTTTGGCTATTTCATCAATTTATTTTTCTGATTTACTATTTTCCGTTTTTATTCACTGTATCTTCATCAGGCTCAGGTAAAAATCAAACCTCTATTTTTATATTTTCCCCCTTCATTAAATTTCAATAATTGTGCTAAACTAGTTGAATTGATTTGCCTAAAGAAAACGCAGAGCATGAGGTAACAACAAGTCAAATCACTGCCATCAATTAATTCAAACGTTTGAATTTGGTACGACACAAGTTCCGCTAAGTTTCTACAAAGTTCTATTTTTCCACAAGGGGTACAAACCCAACCACACCCTTCCTCCAGTCAAACTAAGGTTCTCAAAACTACAGAATGTAAGAATGTTTGATCTAAAATTTTCATTTGCGAGGATGATTGATCCAAAAACCGTTTTTAAAGTATACAGCTTTACTTACTGAATATTTAGCGATTTGTAAAAAACCCTGTCTTTCCCCTACCGGGAAAATGCTTTGAGGACTCTGACGACATCCACATAGTGTGTGCCCTGTACCTCACTTCTCCATAAATTCTTCTGCTAGTAGAATCTTCTTCTGCTAGGATATTCATGTAAACATCGTTACTCAACACGATAGTACGAAAGTTTTCCTAACTACGCAAACTACCTAAACTACCTTAACTTATTATTCGCAAAAGATCAATCCAGACAAACCAAGCCGATAAAAACTTTCCAGGCAGTTCCTGACCGATAAATAAATCTTTATTTTCAAATAGCATAGTACGTATGCATAAGAGAAATATTGACAGTAACACATTAAAAATAAGCAAAAATATATATAAGCTTAACAATTTAAATACATTAAACCGTGTAAACCGCCCCATAGAACGTTAAAGGAAAATACAAGAATTCTTCACACACAAAGGCTAATACAGCAATAATCCACCTAGTCGAAATTTAGAAGAACCGTGGAAGTTTTCCAAATTCTTCATAGCAATTTTTAATGTTTCACAAAATCTCAGGGCTAGGAATTCTATGTTTCAATTCTTTACAGTACATGCTGCCTTGAAGATCATTTGAAATAGGTAGACACAGAAAGGTAATTCCGGCGAATGTTTTTAAGAGGATTTTAAAACGCGAGGTCTTCGAACGAAGAAAAACCAGAACAGGTAGTCGGTGGGCTATTCAATTGTTTCAAAATTTTAAAGTTCTTAGACAGAAAGAAGTGCACGGACACTCAAGTCTAGGAAACATTAATGAATTAAGAGTTAGTGAGGCGTTCTCCACCGTAAGTAAAAATTCTGTTATGTCGTTCAGGGAAAGGGAACGAACCCGATTCTGGCAAGCTTCCACTTCCAGCTTCTAGCTTCTATCTTAGCAATAACAGGAAGCAACACCAAAGCGTTGGCATAAGCCTTAACAAGTAGAAAATAAAATTTTAGCAGTCAAATTTCTAAGCAGCAATCAATTCTGAGAGCCAGAAAAAAAATTGGTTATACTTGATGATACAACAAATTCATATGTCCTGCAGTCATTCGAAAAAGAAACAGAAAAAAGGACGTTCAACAAAAAAACGAGAACCAAAAAATAAATACACAACAAAATCATTTCACATCAGAGTTTCAATCGTCGCAATTCTTCAGCCGGCAAGTCGATCCTTAGCGAGAGGAACTGACGGACCTCATTTGGCGTCAGCCGCCAGGAGACATGGCTTGACGTCCACAGTTCCTTCGTACCTCTCTGGTGCACTGGAAACATTCAGCAGCATTGAGACATGATTCAGTCGGGTGAATCGTTCCCGGACAGTCCAGCTGTCTTAGTTGGTCAGATAGCTCATCAGCTCCCGGATTTCTCGATCCAGCTGCAGGCCTCCCCAGTCGATTATAGGTAGCCTGTAGAATGGACCGTTCCAGTCTATGGGACAGTTCCACGGCCGATTCGCCCAGGAATTCTTCATAATTGCTGGCAGTTAGGCTGTGCATGAACTCGTCAAACATGGAATTAAGATTGGACAGCAGCTGACCCATGAAGGGGTCGTTGACCTCAAAATCGGCAAACTCCGACTCGGTAGGCGCATGAGTATAGTCTGAATAGGCCGCACACCAGGACTTGATTCTTGGCTTGGCCGCAGCGGTCATCAGCTGTTCTACGCCCGACTCTAGCCGCCCCCTTTGAATTTAAGTCCCAGATCCTCAAAAGCGGACAGACAGCTGTCCAACTTCCGCTTGATGGCAGCCGTCTGAACCACTGAGCTGCCCAGATGTTTCTCAACATCCATGGAGATGGTTTGTCGAAGGGTCCGGACAAACTCACAGCTAATCTGTA
>JASAND010023539.1:0-66939 GCA_030248195.1 Trissonchulus latispiculum | reverse complement strand
AACACCTGTCCGCTTCTTGATTGCTCTGATTAAGTGGCAGGATTCTCCGTCAAGTTAGTTACCGAAATGAATCGGGTTTAGGTGAGATCTTGGAGGTGACTGCGCATTTGGATGCTTTACTGGATCTCAGTCAGAGTCAGAATTCCAACAGTAACAGCATGATCCATCTTTCCAGTTCCATGGATTGCTCACTTCGAAGTCAACTACACAGTCATTTCTTGCCTTTGTTTTTCGTTTATATTTATCATAACATTATCGTTTCGTTCAGTATTTTCCTGGACTTCAAGATGTTGGCAAAGGTTCCCTATCAAAACGTCTAAAGTCAAAACGTCTAACGATCATAACGTCTACTGACGAAACATCTAACGACGAAACGACTACTAACAAAACGTCTAAATTTTTCAAAACTGTGTCACACGTTCAAAACGTCTAAACTTTCCCAACTTTAGTTGATTTTTATTTTATACATACGGTCATGGGATGTTTGTTTCGGTATTTTTGCTTGGGTCACTGGGTCTTGGGTCACAAATTGTGTGTGCCCTTGGGTCAGTGTGTATCAAGGTCAAGTCACCTAAGGGTCACCTTTGGCCCCAAAACTGGCCCAGTGTCCCCAGAAATCGGCATGAAATTCATAATCTGGCAAACTCAAACTGGACTAAAACTTCACAGTTTTCATCTAAGGGCCTTTTCGCGAATGGGTAGAGTGGAGTAGAGTAGAGTAGAGTAGAGTTAAAATTAACTCTACCCTTTTCGCGAATGGATAGAGTTAATTTTAACTCTTCGCTTTTTTAACTCCTCTTAACTCTGCCAGCAGAGTTAAGAGGAGTTAAAAAGCGCAGAGTTAGAATTAACTCTATCCATTCGCGAAAAGGCCCTAAGTTTTAATTTATTTTAAAATCTGAATTGAAGTTCTGAAATTTTGTGAAGCAGTTTTAGAATTTAACATATTGTAAATTTTAATTTTAAAATAAAACAATTAACTAGACGTACAGTTTAATTTATGGTTGTTATTTATAGGTTATTTATAGTTTATAGGTTATTTATAGGTTATAGGTTAGTTAGGTTTATTTATAGGTTTACTTTAAAATTGCAGTAAATCTGGTTTGCGTTCCTTAGAAAACGATTTCAGACGTTTTGAACGGGTCACACAATTTTGAAAAATTTAGACGTTTCGTCGGTAGACGTTATGAACGTTAGACGTTTTGACTTTAAACTTTTTAAACGGACACCGTTGGCAAACTAGGCTATGGATTTAACACTTCTGTGAAATTTTAGACTTTTCAATAACTTAATACAGACGTTCATAGCTTCGATTTGTAGTCTTATTATGAAACAGTCTCCATGGAAAATTTAGAAAGACTATTAAACTCGTTCAGTAAATTTAGCCTTGTTTGGTTGCGCTTTGATATCTTGTTTTTGTTGTACTGCATATTTTTGGTCAATAATTGCTCACACTATTTTAATTTCATCTTTTTAGTCATGTATTTGTTAACTGTTTGTGATAGGTATTTGTTTTTGTGGCTGATTAAAGCTAAATCAGGACAATTGCGCTTCTAATTGTTTGATGGTTTGGCTGTGTCTTAGAAATGACATGGTTTGATACGGTTAGGGAATAAAAACTTTCTGAGTCAATGCTATCAGTGGCTGAAATTAACATTAACATTAACATTAACATTAACAGGATACTGTGTATCTCATAAAATAAATGCTATATCGGACTCAGTAAATGATTGCAGATATGTGCTCGGTGTGTGATACCTAGGTCTTAGAGAAAGTGGAGAGAGGCTGCAAATAATCGGCAAGAATGAGACCCCAAATTATCATAGACGACCGTTCTAAGGTTATTACAGGGTTGAGTCTTTTTTTCAGATGGTACAAAGTCGTCCCAGGTGGTACAAAATTGTTCCTGGCTGGGACAGATGTGTACCAGCCTGGTACAAAGTTGTCCCAGGGGCAGGATTCTTAACAGGGGCTGGTACAGATGTGTACCAGCCGGTACATATGTGTACCAGCCTGGGACAAAGTCGTCCCAGGGGTAGGATTCTTAATAGGGGCTGGTACAGATGTGTACCAGCCGGTACAGATGTGTACCACCTGGGACAAAGTCGTACCACCGTATTAAGGGAGAGGTGGTACACTAATGTACCGTCTGGTACAATAGTGTTCCATGACCGTAGAATATGTTCCTGAGCACGTAGAAAGTCGTGGTATAGCTCAAATTGCAGCTAGCGGCGCGATCTTGCTTGTGGCGACAGGCAATTCAACAGAAACGGTGATTTGTATCGAATAGTCAAAAAACTTAATATGTCTGAAAGTACAAAAAATTTCAGACAACTTAGTAGGTGTTTTCCAAACTATAACAACCCATACTTTCAGTCTGGTACGCATGTGTACCATGTGGGTGCCGTGACTTGTTAGGAATGTACTACGTCTAATGAAGTGAGTAAAGTTAAGATTAAGTTGAGCAACTAATCTCTTATGGCATGACTGGTGAAAGTGGGAGTAAAACGATTAAGATAAAGAGCGAAACTGGGCTTTGTAGATATACCATATCTTGTTCTCACAAGTTCCAAAAACCATATTTTCGAGTTGTCCGATGGCTAACATGGAAGCGTCGGACGGTGGTGCCCATATTTGGGTAGCCATGACTCGTAAGAATGATGAACCACCGGATTTAGTCTACTTTGAAGGATACATGAAATTTTGTGGACGGACAATTCCCAAAAGTGTATCGAAACTATTGTTTCAAAGTCATGGTCTGAAATATGGGTATATGTCAAAGTCTTCTGAACGATTGTCTGAACCGTTTGCGGAAATTTGGGTATCGTTAGAAAGCTCTTGATGCGCTGATTTCAGAACTGCAAGACATTACTGGAACCGTTCAGATATGCGACCTGTGCGGCCCAAAAATATCCGATTTTCAGCAAAGTCAAAACTTCTCAAGGTTGATTTTTCGAGTTGTCCGATGGCATGCAAGGAACCACTGCGCGGTGGTACCCATATATGCGTACCTGGCATCCATAAGAATGCTAATCCACTGTACTTTGGCTAAGCCGAGGCATACAAGAAATTTTGAGGAAGGACATTTCCAAAAAGTGCATCGAGACTTTTAGTTCCAAATCTAGGTCTGAAATTTGAGTATATGTCAATGTCTTCTGAACGATTATCTGAACCGTTTGCGGAGATCTGGGTATCGTTAGAAAGCTCTTGATGCGCTGATTTCAGAACTGCAACCCATTACGTGATCCGTTCAGATGTGCAACCTGTGCGGCCCAAAACTGTCCTATTTTCAGCAAATTCAAAACTTCCCAAAGTTGATTTTTCGAGTTGTCTGGTAGCTACTATAGACTTACTGTGCAGTCGTTTTCATATTTGCGTACCCAGGACCCGAGAAAATGCTAATCCACCGGCCTTCCTTTAAAACACTGCATACAAAAAATTTTGTGGATGGACATCGTCAAAAAGTGCATCGAGACTTTTGGTTCAGAATCTTGGTCTGAAATTTGGGTGAAAGTGAAAATCTCCTTAACGATAGGCTGAATCGTTTGTGGAGATCTGGGTATCGTTAGAAAACTCTTGATACGCTGATTTCAGAACTGCAAGCCATGACGTGATCCGTTCAGATGTGCGACCTGTGCGGCCCAAAAATATCCTATTTTCAGCAAAGTCAAAACTTCCCAAAGTTGATTTTTCGAGTTGTCCGATGGCTAACAAGGAACCACTGCGCTGTGGTACCTATATATGCGTACCTGGGACCCATAAGAATGCTAATCCACCGGCCTTCCGTTGAAACACTGCATACAAAAAATTTTGTGGACGGACATTGTCAAAAAGTGCATCGAGACTTTTGGTTCAGAATCTTGGTCTGAAAGTTGGGTGTATGTCAAAGTCCTCTGAACGATAGTCTGAACCGTTTGCGGAGATCTGGGTATCGTTAGAAAGCTCTCGCTGCGCTGATTTCAAACCTGTAAACCTAAGTCTGATTGGTTGAGATTTGCGACCTGTGAGACCAAAAATGTCAAATTTCAGCAACATTGGAACCTCCAAAACTCTAGTTTTTGAGTTTTCTGGTAGCTACTATAGACTTACTGTGCAGTCGTTTTCATATTTGCGTACCCAGGACCCGAGAAAATGCTAATCCACCGGCCTTCCTTTAAAACAATGCATACAAAAAATCTTGTGGATGGACATTGCCAAAAAGTGCATCGAGACTTTGGTTCAGAATCTTGGTCTGAAATTTGGGTGAAAGTGAAAATCTCCTGAACGATAGGCTGAATCGTTTGTGGAGATCTGGGTATCGTTAGAAAACTCTTGATACGCTGATTTCAGAACTGCAAGCCATGACGTGATTCGTTCAGATGTGCGACCTGTGCGGCCCAAAAATGTCCTATTTTCAGCAAAGTCAAAACTTCCCAAAGTTGATTTTTCGAGTTGTCCGATGGCTAACAAGGAACCACTGCGCTGTGGTACCTATATATGCGTACCTGGGACCCATGAGAATGATAATCCACCGGCCTTCCGTTGAAACACTGCATACAAAAAATTTTGTGGACGGACATTGTCAAAAAGTGCATCGAGACTTTTGGTTCAGAATCTTGGTCTGAAATTTGGGTGAAAGTGAAAATCTCCTGAACGATAGGCTGAATCGTTTGTGGACATCTGGACATTATTGGAAAGCTCTTGCTGTGCTGATTTCAAAACCGGAAGCCAAAGTCTGATTGGTTGATATTTACGACCTGTGTGTCCAAAAATGTCCGAAATTCAGCAAAAGCAGAACTTCCAAAAGTCGAATTTTCAAGTTGTCTGATAGCTAACTTGGATTTACTTGACGGTGGTGTCCATATATCCGTACCCAGGACCCATGAGAACACTAATCAGCCGGACTTCTTTTAAAACATTGCATACAAAAAAGTTTGAGGAGGGACATAGTAAAAAAGTGAATCGAGACTCTTTGTTAAATTTCTCCTTAATTGTCGTCTGACTTTCGATAGAAACTTTTATTGGGAACATATGTGTACCAAGTACGTCAGGAGTCCGTCTGAATTGGGTTAAAATCTTGAAAGTGGTACACAATTGTACCAAACATGAGACTCTATCATGAGTCAGACGAATCCCAAGATTGACCTGGTACATATTTGTACCAACTCATTTCAGAAATCCGTCTGAAACGTGTTCGAATATTGTAACTGGTACACAATTGTACCAGTCTTAAGATTCTAACAACAGTCAGACGAAGTACAAGATTGACCTGGTACATATGTGTACCATGTCATTTCAGAAATCCGTCTGAATCGTGTAAGAATCTTGCAACTGGTACACATTTGTACCAAAACTAAGACCACAAACAAGAGTCAGACGAAATCTTCGTTTGAGGCAGTACATAATGTGGCCCAAGGTCCTTGCTTCGACTTCGTTTGAAGCGGTACATATGTGCACCAAGACCACTGCTTTCACTAAGCCTAACCCCAAGCCTAAGCCTAACGACCTCAGGAGGCAACAATCCAGAGACGACATAATACGACACGCATGTGCTACTAGGGGGATGCTAGGAGATCGGGGAATGTTACTTCGGGCTCCACGCGATGAAAGGAAGCAGTTTTTGCAGGTTTAAAAATTTTAAAACCGGTGTCTCGTGAAAACGGTATATATTTCGCGAGTTACTAGAAGGTGGTGAAAAGCTGAAGTTGCCGCTTCAACTAGGGAAAAGGTCCAACTAGTTCACCTGAATTTTATGGCGTCAGCCGTTTGGCGGCATTAACTTGTTGCAATAACATTTAAGTTGATGTGCACATATATAGAAAGCAATTGCCGGAACAAAGCTTGGGCCTGCCTGCGATCTGTCAGATACATAACTTGTTGAAATTACAGGTGCCAGCCGTTTATTCGTCTGACTGACGTTAGAGCCCTGGGCTTGGTACCTAGTTGTACCAGCCAGATACAGTATCTTAGGCTTCGGCTTTTACAGAACTTGTTGAAATTACAACAGTCAGCGGTTGATTCGTCAGACTGATGTTAGAGCCCTGGGCTTGGTACCTAGTTGTACCAGCCAGATACTGGATCTTAGGCTTCGGCTTACAGAACTTGTTGAAATTATATACATGAGTCAGACGGTTGATTCGTCTGACTCTTGTTAGAGTACGTAGCTTGGGACGTATGTGTACCACAGAAATAACTGAATAATGAGACTCGAACAACATTCAGACGTCTGAAATTCTGAATTTTCAGACACTCAGACGGTGCGAAACTGGTCTGAAAAATTTTTTCAGACGTGTTTTTCGGAGACCTCTAGAGGTCGATGGTGTGAACCAATTTTGTCAGTTTTGGGTGCGCTGGAGAGACCAGATCGAGCTCGTCAAAATGAGCTATTGCATGTCCCAAATGGTTCAGACATGCGTCCACAGCGGCCGTCTGAAAGTCGTCTGAATCGCCTGAAAATCGGCATTTTAACACTGTCTGAAAGTGCCTCCGTGTAATAGTCCACCAAGTTGCCCTGTCGAAATAGAAAAACCCACCTTACGACTTTACTTTGCGGATCACAAATATACACTAGATAGCTCAAATTAAGACCACTTAGCAAAACGTTGCACAAATTATATGAGAGAGACGTGAACGACAACAAACATACTTACAAAGAACCCACGTGGGAACCAACAGTCGAACCCCAAAGAAGCCAACCCAACGGAATCCCCCGACTACTATAATCCAATGACAAACCATTTACTGATAAAACTCAAGTTTGCGCTTCCTTTTATACTTTTATACTTGTGCTGTAGCTAGTCCGAAAAGAAATCAGATTCATCCGTTCAACTAAAGTAATTTCTAAATCATTCGCTTCCAAGTACGAAATTTCGATAAATTTCGACGAAATAAAACGAAACGTACTACTGTGCTCCAGACGTGAAGATAGCGACTTACTTTATTTCACTGCTGCGCCTTTGCACAGCTAACAATCGGTTCTTCAGTGAGTAATATCAAGAGTACATAATACATAAGAGTGTGACAGCAGGCAAGCTCTCTGTTATCAGCTGTAGGTACATGCTATGTTCGCTAACGGCTGACCCCCCCACAAACGTGTATGTGCTCTTCAAAGAAATTTGCACGCTATCTTTGCGTGTTAAAGCTCGCAACAGACGCACATTGAACCAACTGAGTAGTTGTGTTTTCGAGCTTCAGCATGCAAGCGTAGCGGCCAAATTTCTTTGAAGAGCACATACACATTTGTGGGGGGGGGGGACAGGCGTTAGCGAACATAGCATGTACCTTCAGCTGATAACAGAGAGCTTGCCTGCTGTCACACTCTTATATATTATGTACTCTTGGTAATACCCCACAACAGGGTCGGGCCCTGTGAGGCTTGTACCAATAAAATATTGGAGGGGCTTGAACCTTAAATGTAAATTGGCTTGTACCTCAAGCATAGACTAAGAAGTTTCGCAACGTTAACTCAAGTTTCCTAAAATTTGCGATTTGTTCATAATCTCATCTTGGCCAATTTTATCAAAAATGTGAACAAGAAAATGTGAAAACGTGAAAGAAACTAAAAGATTCTGGCGAAGCAGCAAGTTCTTTAACATTTAGTGCGAAATTTTTCCAGCCACTTTCGCTTGGCCATTTTTTTCCTTACCGCTTGTCCCCGACGGCGGAAAGGGCTCGGGTTCGGGGGAAGGGTCTTGGAACCTACCCCTAGACTCAGCCGTTAAGCTATGACTGAAACCGTCTTTGTGGGAGAAACAACACAAAATTCGAATCAACTTACTTTCCCGTTTTCGGAATATTAACTCTACTAACTTCAGTTTAGATATTGGTAATGTTGACCAGAAGTTGATGCTCAACCATAGTTAGCTGTGTCTCCTTTTGTGCCTAAAAATCTCGTATCTGCTCTTTTTCGTAAAAACGTCGTAATGCCCGGAAACAACTAGGATGTTTGAGAGGGCGTTACCGTCTGAGCCTAAACCTTCCGCATAAATTCTGACACAAGGCTTCTTCTCTTTACAAGCAAGATTTCTTGACCCTTCGTATTCCTTGCGCATTTATTATACCTGATTTCGTCAATTCTTTGCCTAACTTCCTGAAACAATTCTAAGGTTTCGACTTTTCTAGTTCTGAGTTGCTCTGCTTTTTGCGAAAATTACATTAGAGTGTGGGCAAAAGCCAGCCAACCCCGGTCACGAGGGTAAAACCGATTCTGCACAATCTTTCGTACAAGCTTTTGTGGATACAGTAATGCCGGTCTACTTCTGACACCACGACATGTAGCGTTTCAACCAGATACTGGTACAAGAAAACACAGGGTTTTGAAATTAGTAGACAACAGGCAATGTTGTGTGCAAGATGCGTGTTTCTACAGCGAACAATTTCAGAAAATTGTATACCTCCTGCAGCGCAGCCTGAATTAATTAGCTTCTGAACTCATTACACTGATTTCAACCTTTCTGAATTGCTGATATTTAACAAACTCCCTGATAATTGAAATTCGGACTCAAATTTCCAGGAATTGCAGGTCGGGTCCGCAAACCAAAGCACCATTGTGGTGTAAGGGTGGTTCCTCTCTGCCTCCTGACCAGAGGCCATATTTCTTCAAAGCCGGGAGTCTTCATATCAAATTAAAGAACCATGTAACCGTATCAACTAGATCCCTTAGCAGTTACAGCTCTTAGGTATTGCACGGGACCAGAGGTTACTTTAGCGTGTATTCCGTTTGTTGCAGGTTGGTGGAAATGCCAGTTGAGTTGATGCTCTTCGCAACAGAATTTTCTCATACTGTCTATTACAATCGTTGAACTGTAATTTATTGTATGTAGTTAGATGAGTGGGGATCGCATGACTTGACCATGAATTATTTTATGATTTATTTGTTTTGTCCCAATTAGTACTCCTGCACGTTGTAATTAATGAGAGAACTTTTAGAACTGAAGAGATTAATTACGTCACAATTGTACATATTAGATCTGGAACATTCTATGCAAAGTTTACCAATTTGAAGGGCTCTTTTGTTAGCAGGAATTTGGTGGTAATCAGTTAACTGGAAAGCGATTTGTCAAAAATTGTTGCAAAGGTTGTTTAGAATTCATCTAACCTTCCCCAGAACTGAAGAATTTTTCTATCCATGCTTTGAATTAAGCTGAATTTGAGCGCGTGCTGCACTATGTAAAATACTTGTATGTTGTAATTGCTACATGTTTTGCCATTTTTTGAAAAGTTTACAAGTGAAAATTAAAGCTTACAAGTTGAAGTTTACAAGCTGAAGTGAAAAGAAATGTGAACGTTGCGAACAGAATTCAACGCTGCCTATTTCAAGAATTATGGATCTGCCAATCCTTGGCCATATCTACCGAATTGTTGAATCCAGAAACTGAGGTCGGACCCACTCCGAAAATGTTGCCTATCAGGGAAGCAGGCGTAGGAAAGACTGATAAGGCTGATATGGGAGTTCAGCTGATGGTCCCGTGGTTAGTGTCTGACTCCGGAGCAGAAGGGCATTAGATTTTTGAGTTAGGCCTTTGAATTTTTTAAAATAGTTTTTGGAGCTTGCTGACTGCGAAATTTGACGTTTTTCGTTACTGAAATTTGGGGTATTTCAACTTTGATCAATCATTACATCAAATTCAAAGGCCTAACTCAAAAATCTGATTCCAACAAATCACAGCATATAACTAGACGTTTCTAACGATAATAATGATGCAGATAATCTTTGCCTAGTTTCGAGATTTTTTGTCACTAGAAATTTGGTTTGTTTACCAAAATTTTGATTTTTTTTGATTTTTTGCATGTAACGTGGGACCATTTCAGTCAGCAGCAACCAAATGCCAAAATATCTCATTGGACGTTATTTCTGGTGGCTGTAGTTGAGTGTTGACTACAATCATTTCAGCTAGGTAGCCCAACGTGGTCGCTGCTTCTGAATCTGTCGGTGTGGCACCCGCATGGCAAAAAATGTCGATTTTTTCAAATTTCTCAAAACATGACAAATTTGACATCAATCGAAAGCTTTTAATGCCGGGGACAGTTTTTCTTCTTGGGCTATGGTCCGCAAATGCACCAAATTTAAGTTAATGGCTGTTAAATGGTTTTATGATCTAGCCTCAACATTGGCCTTGCTGCTCCCTAAAAGTCGTTAAAAAAGCACGAAATTGCGTTTAGCCTGCCACAACACCGGGACAAAATTAATTCTTTAGATCAATTTTCAAATATACACACCACTGAAGCTCCATAATCGAAGACTGTTTAAGGAAAATTGTCTTAGTCTCAAGCGGTACCCTAGTTTCACCCATTATTAAAATTGCAATCAGTTGATAGGTCGTAACTCGCTTAAACATGGATGAAACAACTCAATATTTAAACCTGATATGTACTATATTTGTGGCTACGTTAAATGAGCGAAATCCGACAGGAAGGTCTTAAATCTGTGTTTTATCACTTTTGTAAATTGATAGCTCAAAGGCGAAGGTACGCAATGCAAATGGGCTTAAGACTAAAGGACGGCTAACAGCTTTACTACAATAGTTGCTCCTAGAAAATTGACGCCCCTATAGGGCAGGCGCACCGATTTGAGTCGACGAATTTAAATAAGTTTTAAGCAGGATCTAATTCCAAAGTGTCAGAAAAGTACACTAGAGTTGACTCATGTGTAATAGGTGTGTATTGTAGTGAGTTTATTTTAATGTGAGATTTTAGTAAGAGTGGTATTTTTGGTGAGAAATATGTGTTGTGTAAATTTGTATTGAAATTAGTTTGAAATTAGATATTTTCTATGTTAAAATGCGTTATGTTTTATTCAGCCCACTTAGCTGCTAGGTGGCGCTGTTTGTCTTTTGAAGTTTCTCTGGATGCGCTCTGAGCATCCCGTCTGCAAAGGGGGTCTGAAATCTAACCAATCAAAATTCACTAGGCATCTTTCTCAGCCTTCACTTAAAAACTAGTCAGTCTTGTATTAAAATTCTTAGCGTGCGGTTGGTTTTTATTCAGCTCTGCCTATCCGTTACATTTGCCCTTTCTTTGTGGACCCTTAACGTAAGTTATCGATTGGTTTGTGCTAGTTGGTGTTGGCTCCAAGGCGGCCTTGAGAGTCTAGTTTAAATCGTTTTGCATTGTATTCTAGTCTATTTAAAAATTAATATTTATATGGTTTATTTAAGGAAAGGTTTTTATGATATGCTCCTGGGTGTTTTTGTCAGCCGCGACGGCTTAGGGAAATATCTTTGAGACTATTTTCAAAAGGGTTTATATATTTCTGGGGTTGAATCTGTATGTGAAATTGCCTTGTATTTGTGCCTGGATTTTATATGCGTTTTGTTTAATTCTATTTGTTTCTCAGAATTTATGTTTGCCTGAATTTTCCATGCTTTGTAATTTTTATAATGAACGTCCTTTTGTCAAAATCCTATACACTGCCCTGTACTATTTTCGGGAGTCGCTCCCTTTGTTTAGACTTTATTAAATGCTGTCTCAGTCTCTGAGCCGTTAAGGTGTACGTAGTTAGGTTTTATTAGAATTGTATAATCGGTAGGTAGGGCTTTGAGTTATTCTTGGTCTTAGGTAGGCTAATTACTGACTGAGTGTGTATTTAATTTATCCAAAGTTCTTTCTGTAGTTGAGTAGTTAGGCAGTCTTTCGTCCCTCTAGTAAGCTTTATTTAGTAGTTCATCGGGCTATTTAAATTCTTGGCGAGATCCTGTCCAGGTCGACTGGAACATAAGTCTCCTCCAGGTTCGTCGTTTCCATACGCGCACAGTTTCCACCCGTAAAGTTTGGTTGCCCTTACCCTTCCAACTTTACACATGTGCTGGACATAATTAGCTTTAAGCTAATCAGCTGAATTAGCATATAAGCTGGGTGGGATGGTTAGGTTATTCTTCAGAGCAGTATTTTCCCCGAAATCCGGATTGTTCCAAATTTTTTGAAAGGTCTGAGCGAACTGAGATATTGAATCCGGATTTGTGTTAATCCCATGCAACTAGAGGGCTTCTCCTCAGTATGCTATGTAGCAGTGCTCCGACCAAAAGTATGCTATGTAGCAGTGCTCCGACCAAACTACGAAAAATGTTCTGCCATTTATAGGTGAGTGTCAAAAAGGGACCCCGCTTGGAAGGTCCGGGGAATTTGGGAACAGGTCCGATTTCTGCCCAATGAGAGTAGCTGTCAACAACTGTGAGCCAGGGCTGCCCATTAAATAGTCATTGGTGATTTTTGTGCACTCGGTGCCAGCAGCGTGTAGACTTCGGCCAGTTGCGCACCTATGAAGTTTCTACGCACCATTTTTAAGATCGTCTGACGTGATGTGTATACAAAGTAATGAGTCAAACGTCAGAATAAAAGCAATGCATATGCCTAATCTTCAAAACTTTCATTTATCTATTCACCATCTCATCCACTGTTGTTCTCTAAAGATGTAACCGGTTACATTTGTACAGAACTTTTGATGGCACTACGTCTGACACAAAATCTTAGTCTGCCTGATGGCCGGAAAAGATGAATACAAAGACTATTATATTTTTAAAATAAAAAAACAATAACGTTGTTTCTAAACAAAGCTTAAGTTTTCGTCCACGTAATTGCATCTCAGACTAAATCTCTGCACGTAATAAGGCATAGAAAATAAGTCAAGTTATCATATTTGAGTTTTAAGGATGCACCAGGACCTTGTTCCTCGGCGGCCACCAGTGGTGAGACCACATCCCCGACAATTTTATATTTTCTCATTTCAAAGCTCAAAAATCAAGTTTTAAATTTAGTCTTAAAACTTAACAAGAAAGAAAGCCATTTATATACCACCGATGATTCGGAAATTTTGGACATCTGGTGGGACTCGAACCCACGAATACTGTGCACTTGGCAAGCGCTCTGTAGTTACAGAGCTACAGAGCTACGGAAGCAGAGTAGATAGAGTTGTTCCGATAAGAAATTGACCGGGCCGGGCCCGGGCCCGGGCCTAGCCCGGTCCAGGCCAGGCCTGGAACCCAGTCAAAGCCCGGAGCCCGCTACCAGGCCCGGGCCCGCTCCTTCGCCAGGCTTTAAATCCCCGGGCCCGGTGATAGGCCCGGACACCGAAGCCCGTGCCCGCTACTAAGCCCGGCTCAAAGCCTGGGCCGCAACAAGCCCCAGACTCGAAAACTGAGACCGGCTGGCTCGATGAGCTAGGCTGGCCCGGCGAGCCCGGCAGACCCGATGAGCCCGGTAGGCCCGGTAGCGTGCCGGGCCCGGGCCGGGCCCCACACAAAATTTTCCGGGCCCGGCCCAGGGCCCGGAGCCCGCTACACTGCGCGGGGAACACCCTAAAAGTAGAACATCAATTTGTGTACCAATGACAGGACGTTCACAATACCATCGCTCCGAAACAAGTCTTTGTCGTCAACCTCTTATTCACCGTCTAAAAACTTTAACCTACCAAAATTCGTATCCCTTTTAATTTTATATTTTGAGTAATATAAAGAAGGCATGATCTAAAGTTTTTGTGACGAAGAACAATTGTATTGTTCTTTCAGAAAAACAATCGTTTTTACCTAAAATTATGTGATATTTTAGGAACTGCTTAAGCCATGGCCATAGCAATAGTCTACAACGATAACTTAGCTCCAAAAGTCGGCCCGCATCGGCCAGCGGGTACTAAATTTGGACCCGCCCCGGCCCGCCCCGCGGGTACCCGCGGCCCGCGTCCAACTCTATGTGAAGGTGACGCTTCCCTGACCACACGCACTTCACACATTCATTTACCGGGTTCCTTACATCGGTCACCATACTTACTTTTTGCTGACATCTAGTCCTAGTCCTAGTTTGTCCTATGTGACCTTTGTACATTTCCATTGTAGAAGGTGTGCCGTGCCAGTACAAAGTGTGCCCCACAGCAGCTACTCTAAGTAGTTCCCGGCGGTGAGAGTAATTTAGGCATCTATATTCCATGTGTTGCAATACAGTACTGGTCAAAATTACATTCCCTTTGCATGCGCGTGCGTGCACAGGCAGTGAACGCGCGCACAGGCAATGACTGCGATCACTGCCTGCACTGTGTTCCTAGCTAAGCTAAAGTTAAGTCTATGCTTGCGCCTTCCTTTCAGTTCAGCCTTTGGATGTTTTTGCAAGAGCCAGCATCTTTTTGTTGCTATAAAAGAACCAACTTTAAATGCCAGCAGAGTATAAACTGGGCTTATACACAGAAAACAGACAGCCTGACGGAAATGCTCAGCTGTGTTCTGTAATACAGACGTTTATGCCGTCTGACTTCAGAATTGTCAATTGAGCATTGGATTTCTGCTTTCAAACAATGACAAGCAAACAAGCTGACAATTTTAAAATCAACATCGCGAAACTCTGGAAATTAACATACTAAACAGGAAAATATATATAAATTGTGTGTATTGTTTTCCCTGGTTTTCATAAGGATTGCATTACATTTTTTGGCTTAGTTGAGCCATACTTCTTTTCGAAAAAGTAGCAACCTTTACAGCGGTTGGGCGACATCAGTGCATTAAAAAGAAGGCGTCACATTGGCTTAATTTAACCCTTTTATGCCCGCGGCTGCCAATTGGCACAAGTGCTGATTTTTGACATCTTATTTTTTGGGACAGGGTCCAGTTGCCGGTTGGCAATCTGGGCATTTGCTCCTTTTATCTTTAGCACGTCCACCCTATTTTGGGAGAATATTTCGACACCTGCTTGAAAAATCTAGTTTCTATGACACTCCGCCGGCTGTGAAAATTTTGATGATTTCATGCCCTGTTCGAGCGCTGCATTCAAGCAAATCCAGAGCCGGCTGTAGTTCGTCGGCAGAACAGTCGTTCCACCAGGTGATGCGGGACGTTATGCGCATTAAAATAACGTATAGTTGATCCCGCCTCTGAATCAAGTCTTGCAGCTAGAAATAAATTTATTGGATGTTTGCAATGAAAATTTAGCAAAATTTCGTACTTTGTCCGACTTTGACGGCTTGTAACTTTTTCTGGGTGCATCGGAGACCCTTCAATGCTAAATTATGAAATGTATAGCAATTAATTCTCTATCGATTGGGGGCAGTCCCATCTCTCTAGGTGGTAACAAAAAAAATTCTAGGTGAGCCGATTTCCCCGAGAAGTCTTGGGCAGAAGAGGGTTAATAGGACCGAACAATGGCTGGTGGTGGCAGGCAAGTAAAAAGAAGTAGAAAGTGTAGAAATCAAATGTATAGGATGGTACTTCAAGCTTAGATTGTTTTTCCTGGTTCCCAGGTTCTAAAATAACAAACTGGTGTCCATGACCAGCTGGCATAAATTAAAAACTACATAAAACTAAAATATAACTTTAGAGGTACGTGATCATTATTGTCCGTATTATTATTATTATAGCATCTGTTCCGTAACCATAAACCGACAAACATGACCAAAGCAAGCCATCATTGCTTCTTATATTAACTATTGAATATAAATGTTTTAATATATTTTCCTGTTTAGTATGTTAATTTCCAGAGTTTCGCGATGTTGATTTTAAGATTGTCAGCTTGTTTGCTGGTCATTGTTTGAAAGCAGAAATCCAATGCTCAATTGACAATTCTGAAGTCAGACGGCATAAACGTCTGTATTACAGAACACAGCTGAGCATTTCCGTCAGGCTGTCTGTTTTCTGTGTATAAGCCCAGTTTATACTCTGCTGGCATTTAAAGTTGGTTATTTTATAGCAACAAAAAGATGCTGGCTCTTGCAAAAACATCCAAAGGCTGAATTGAAAGGAAGGCGCAAGCATAGACTTAACTTTAACTTAGCTAGGAACACAGTGCAGGCAGTGATCGCAGTCATTGCCTGTGCGCGCGTTCACTGCCTGTGCACGCGCATGCAAAGAGAATGTAATTTTGACCAGTACTGTACTTTCTGCCTGTTCCTCTCTGTAGTTCCACTCTCCTATTATCTCTACATTTTCACTCACTCTTTCCATTGAAAATCTTATTTTGTCTAAAACAGGAAAATGGGAAAGTGTTTAGTATTTACTTTACATTATCTGAGGGCTTGGGCTCATTCGTTAATTGTTTGATTTAGATTTTTATTTTAATTTCATTTTAAGCATGATTCCATATATCGGCTTTTATTTTATTCTTGAACTTTTAATCAAACGTAGGTTCCACCTAGAAAACATGGAAGAAAAGCAAGAACGCACTAGTTTTTAACTACATATAAATCATGTCACTCACTCATGTCAATTGAAACACTGAAAAAACTTATCATGGCCCTAATATGGATTCTTGATTTGGATTTTTTATGATTAGCGCGTCTTCTAACCATAAATCTTCATATTTTGCCTAACGAAAGCTTGCGAGTTCAACTTTTGTGATCAGCGACCCATTAAACAGTATAAGCCTAACTTTCCTCAGGACTACTTGTTTAGAATGGCCAGTTATACATTTTGGCTACGATATTTTACTGTGAACACCAATCGATAAAAATTTATTGCTCTAGATTTCGAATGTAATCGTTTAATGGTTTTCGAATCACCTGAAAAAGTTAGAACCCATCAATGCAGGAGCGAGTACGTGCCAAGTTTTGCAAAACTTTCATAGCAGAAAATCAAATGGGGCAAGAGTTGGTTCTAGCATAGAGCATACACGGTTGCAAGAAAGAAGGCTGTCACAGTAATACCTCAGACCCTGAAAACTTTTGTCCTCATGTGGTAATCAAACCCACAGCCTTCGATTTACACCGACGCTCTGATGACTGAGCCGCTCATGCACCATCCAACCAATCTTGATTCTTGAATTCGTTCTCAAACTGTTGTGACAGATTTTTTGATGGGCATACATTTGAAAATAAATTTAATCTTTGTGTCTGTTTGACTCAATCAATTATTTGGTGGGAAAACGGGTTCAATCCGGTCCTCTTAGAATTCTATCCTATCAAGCAACATGATTCCGTGCCAACGCGTCTGGTTGAGGTTTATGGGGCTGAAACCATCAAGGGACCTTTTGTAGCATAAACTCAGCACTATAAAGCCCGGTTCACACTAGGGCACAAGCACAAGCACAAGCACAAGCACAGGCACAAGCACAAGCACAACCGGTTCACACTATAGAAAACTGGCACAAGCACAAGTACAAGCACAAGCACAAGCACAACGCAGAGTTGAATTCAGTTTAACTTTTTGCACAAGCACAACGCCCTGCAGCCAATGAAAATTGTTTTGCACTATGCACAGAAGGCGTGGCCATGCTGAATTTCAAATTCTATTGGCTATGCTTGTGCCCTAGTGTGAACGTTTTCATCTTGTGCCTGTGCTTGTGCTTGTGCTTGTTCTTGTGCTTGTGCCTGTGCTTGTGCTTGTGCCCTAGTGTGAACCGGCCTTAACAGTCTTTATGATAGTAGAAACATGTGACAGACGCATACACAGACACAGACACGCACAAACACGAACACACCCCTGAAAGAAAGTAATACAGGTTGATAACTTGAGGTTAGGCAATATCAACACACTCTTGTTGAAGAGTTTCTAGAAGAGTTCTCTCCCTCTGTTCTGTGGGTGATGAGGTCGCTATTTTTAGGATTAACTATTTCTTTCTAATTAGTGAATGTTGTTCCACACTGCTCTGAAAAGTTGCTCAGCAACCTAACTACTTGTTTTCCCTTCCCCCTCCTTTCTGTACTCTGGCCAGATCATCAGGGAAAGCTGCCAACAAAAACCTCCCGTGGCTTACTGAAAATATAAAAGACGTAGATTTATTTCTGGAAAACTGTCTTGTTTTGCAGGGTGTGATCTAAAAATGGCCGTTGACGACCTTTTCAGTTGATTAATTGAAACATTACTCTTGGTCAGTGTTGGGCGCGGGCCGCGGGTACCCGCGGGTACCCGCGGGGCGGGGCGGGGCGGGCCAAAAATTAGTACCCGCAGTGGCCCGCGCGGGCCTATGCGGGCCGATTTTTTGTGAGACAGGGTAAGAAAGTTTGAATTTTTCACGAATTCTAACATTATAATGGAACTTTTCCTCATTGAAATATATTTTGTCTTCCTTATCTTCCTTTTCCCACTTCTCTTTTCCTTATAATTTTGAATATTACTCATTTACCATTTTCTGCAGCTAATAAGCGGCGCTTGGTCTTGGTGGACTCGATTTATTCAAATTGAAAGCAAGTGTTTACGATCTTTGTCTGCTCTTGCCACCTTAGGCCGTGTTACCCTATTTTTAATAGTTATCAATTTATCAGCGTTGGTTGGTTGGTCGAGTTGGTCGGTTCCTTTAGAGCGTCGTTTGCAAACGAAGTAGTTCTCTCAAATTTCAGAATTGGAAAGAGATCTAGTTTTGCTTACAAGGAAACATTTTACTGGCGACATAAAACAAGCAAAGGTATTTTCCAGCTTTTCAGACAGACCAGTTAAACTACAGACTGCACTGACAGTCTTTAAACACCAATTTCTCCTTTGACTTGACCAATGAGAATTTTGTGTGTTCATAACACGTAAACAGCAAATTTTAGATGTTTTAAATTTGCTAAATTTCTGCACTTTAAGCATACTGTCACACAGAAAACGTTTTGTTGGGTTTAAAAACCCGGACCCATCTTAGTGGACAATTGGCCATTTGACGAAATTGAAAATTTGGCTTGAATTTTACTTGATTTCGGTCACCTGGGCAACACATAGAAAGATAGATAAAAGGTAAAATTCATACCGCATTGACCAGGAGGCTCTACTGAGCTAAGAATTGCATGAATCTTCCTTTTGCTGCTATAAAAAATTTATCTTGAAATTTGGGTCTTTTCTCGGACATGGAGTTTTCCCCACCGAGTCTAGGTAATCCCCAGGTCGCACCACAGGCCGGCACTACAGTCAAATCGCACATGCCACCGCAAAATTTAATACATA
Source organism: Trissonchulus latispiculum (assembly GCA_030248195.1). NCBI lineage: Eukaryota > Metazoa > Nematoda > Enoplea > Enoplida > Ironidae > Trissonchulus > Trissonchulus latispiculum. Next base: position 48,130 of record JASAND010023539.1, on the reverse strand, counting down.
TCCTCTGTGTAACTGTAACTGTAATTCGTTTTGGGCAATGTTTTCCAGTAGTTTAGTATGGCACTTCAAAATTCACCGAAATTTTCAAAGTCCCAAGAAAATAGCTGAGAAGCAGCGGGGGGGGGGGCTACAATAATACAGTCGCTAGGCCAAAATTCTTACATTAGAAGGCAATAAAAATTTGAAAAACGCACGACTGCAGCCATATGAATGCTTTTCAAAACAACAATCGCGCTTATATGGCAGTTTCTATGGAAAAACGACGAATAATCAATGAAAGTAGCAATTATTTAATGCTATGATGCTTGCATAACCTAAATTTAGTTGCGGGCCGCCGCGGGCGGAATTTTATTGATGCGGGCCGCGGGCCGGCCCTGTGCGGGCCAAAAATCTGAGCGCGGGCTGCGGGGCGGGTGCGGGCCGTAAATTTCGGCCCGCGTCCAACACTGCTCTTGGTTAGACGGAAGGCTATTTTCAAACTGTTGTAAATATCAGATCCTTCTAGAAACAGAGGAGGTATTAAAATTCTCGCGGAAATGATAAAAATAAATTGTACGCTTCTGCTTTTTAGTCAGCTGCTAATCTGCAGCTATTCTTAAACTTATTTAAGGGGGGGGTCCACCATGAAAAATTTTATGGTCACGGATTTTGCTCATTTTCACACAAAATTTTGTCACATATGTCCTGCATATCGAGTTTCAATTTCGAGTAGTTTCGTTCAGTACTTAACGAGTAACCGGCTATTAATTGCATGCAATTTGAAAACGGGTGAAAACGGCTGTGCCGCAGCAAATAAAGGCACTTTACACCTGAACTTCCTTGAGAATGGAGCTATATTCGGTTGTATGTTTGATATCTGATGCAAACAAAGAACTTAGGGTAGCTTTTAATGGGAAACATTTCTTTATGACTTTATTTAGTGATTTTAGGAAGTAGCACCGACGCTGGAAAGCCTTGACTACGAAAATCATTTAACGGCCGATAACTTGAATTTGGTGCATTTGCGGACAATGGTCCAAGAAGAAAAAATGTTCCCGACAAGGAGAGCTTTCGATTGATATAAAATCTAACGTATTTCGAAAAATTTGAAAAATCGCTAATTTTGAGATTATGGTTGTCAGACCCCCATATTTGACCCCAGCGACCAACTGGGTGCACTAACCTGCACCATTTGTGCCCAAACTTGACCTAAAGTCATCAATAATCGTGCGCAAATGGATAGTCTAACATTTTATAGGTCTGTGTTGCCATAGCTCTAGGTTATTTGCCAAAAAACGGGAATTTCCTACATTTTGCTAAAAATTGAGATTTCTGCGCCAGAGAAATCTCGAAATCGGACAGAGGTAATCAGGTTCAATTGGTATCGTTCGAAATGTCTTGTCATAAGCTGTGATTTGTAGGAAGTAGAATTTTTAATTAGGGCTTACAGCTTTCAGAATATTTCATCAAACTTGCTGACCCCCAATTTTAACATTGCAAAACAGTCAAATTTGGCTGTTCGCAAACTTAAAAAATTAATTAAAAATTTTTGAAGGCCTAAATTAAAATTCTGCTTCCTACAAATCACCCTTCGAGATCGTATATATGATATAGGATGGACGTTGAAGTGCTCCATTTTGTCGTTGGCAAGATTTCTCTGGCGCACGGAAAAAATCACCACTTTTTCCGTTTCCTATGTTTAACACATACTGACATCAACTTTGAGGTGAAATTACTCGCTAACCGTAAGAGATCCGACCGTCATTTCAAAAACTCATTAAAATATACCAATCGGACAACAAAATGTGTGAAAATGAGCAAAATCGGAGATGGTCGAAAAACGGCCAAAAATGGACCCCCCTCCCTTAAGTCAATGGTTGGTGATGCTTGCTGTTATCTACTACTTCTTCAAACCAAACAACCGAGCCACATATTGAACTCCCATATCAGGCTTATCAATCATTCCTAGGCCAGCTACCTTTACAGGTTTTAATTTCAACCGTCGAATGAATTATATCAATAGTACATAGTATGAGAGTGCACACTCTATGTTATCAGAGCAGAAACTATGCTCTGCTCGCTAACGGCCCACCCCCCCCCGCAAATCAGTACCTAGTCGAAAGGGGGATACCCTCACTCGCTCTATGTTTCTGTGCTTAAGCTCGAAAACACAAGCAGTGCGTGCGCGAATTTCGTGCCTGTTTCGAGCTTTAGAACACAAACATAGCGAACAAAATTCTTTGAAGCGAGGGGTCTAATTTGCGGGAGGGGGGTGGGCCGTTAGCGAGCAGAGCATAGTTTTTGCTCTGATAACAGAGAGTGTGCCTGGTGGCACACTCTTATATTATGTACTCTTGATTACACGGTATCCCTTTCGCGCTTTGACGCCGAGTTGGCAGCAACCAGCGCCTGACTCAGGATCCGGGTCCACTGTAAATGTTTGAAATCAGAAGGATTACTTAAAGTCACAACAGTCTTTATCGCACCATGCACCAAGTCAAAGTTTCAAAAATTTCAACTTCTTTAGTGATTCTGAAAACGAAAACCTCCAAATCTAAGAGATGGTCTAGGTCATTTTGTAGGCATCGCTTTACTCGACACTGGTAGTCGCACTCCGTGTCCGAAAGTTTAGATCCGGAACCAACTTCTGCGTTCTTTACACACAGCTCAGATGGCAAAATGCATTGGAGTTCCGCCTTTGAATCTAGAAAAATTAAACATTTCTACATCATCATCATATGTTCGATTCTTCCTTTGCGTCACACCAATTAATTACAGGTATTGCAAATACTGTCCATTTTAGTATATTTTCTCTTTTCTAGCGCACAAAGCAGGTTCTGAGCCAAAGGAGGAAGTATTTCTCTGTTCAGCTGTTCACCAACTCAACTCAGACCTAATTTCTGCACAACGTTTTGTGACAGTCAGATTTCAGGAGAATAGAAACTGCTTTGCGACGCACAATCATACCTAGTTTCTCTCACACACAAAAACTCTACGAGGAACTTTGAGTTTAACCTAATGACTCATCCCCGAAGATATTATGCTAATATATTGTTCTCAGGGAACCTATTAATGAGGATAATGAGATTTTAGAGAGCGGGAAGTAACTGTACAAAATTACTGTAATGATAGGACTATTCTGAGAGTTTGGAACTGCAAGCGTTCTCAACTTTTCTTCCTGTTTAGGTACAATGACAGCGATGAGTTGAGATGGTATGCTATAAATAGAATAGTTGGATAAAGGATTTATCCCTACAGCTTTTCTGAGGGTTGATAAGAGTAGCTCTACGCAGAGGCGTTGTGCGCAGATACAAAGATACCATACGGTGGAGTATTTGCGCTACTTAACCGCTTAGAACCAAGATTTCAATAGGTTGACGGGGACAATGCAACTCTGCGAATTTAATGTAATTTTGAGGCTCTTGGAGGCCATAGCACAGTCCAGGTCCTCCCACTTTCAGCCCTCAAATCGCTTGCTACCGCCTTCGAACTGTTTTGGTGAACAATTTATGTGCCCCTTTGAATATTGTCTATCGATAAAACAGGTATCACATTTTTCGTCACTGAAAGCTACACAGCAACACTCAAAACGCATGGCATTTTGTCGGATCCAAGTGCCAAGTAACATCCGTCCTTCCTTCGTTTTCTTATGTATTATCTAAATTTCTTAGGCATTGAGTGAGGTACACTCTGGTATCCTCAAGCTCACTGGGTGTGAAAGTCAGAAAGAAAATGAAAGAAACTAAGTTGTCACTTCAGCACCTGAGACCCGAAAAATTCGGGCCTCGGGTGGGTCTGGAATACACGACTTACGGATTAACGCTCCGACGCTCTGTCAACTGAGCTGCCAAGGCTACAGTCTCACCAACCTTGAAGGAGTTCGTATCCAAACTGAAATGACAGTAATGCATTTCTGAACTACCGTAAGAAGTACCCTCTTTAGTAAAAGGGGCGGGGCTTAGCAATTTAAATGGCAGTTGGGTCCGTTGGAAGCGGGTACCATTTTGGCTACCCGCCCCGCCCCGCTACCCACAAGCCGGTACCCGCCCCGCCCGCGGCCCGCAGTCAACTGATACCCGCAAGATACCCGCAAAATTTTTCGAATGCTATGCAATTACTATGCTGTTAAATTTATTAAAAACGCCAATAGTAAAAAATAAACTTATATGGAAATAAACCCATATTGCTGAAGTTTGCCGAAAAAGTACCAAAACATTTTCGAAGTTTAAAAATTTAAACTACTGATTCATTTAAGGTGGTGATTCCCTTTGGTCACAAAAGTTTGCACCATTATTACTCGTTCATTACTTGGAGTTAAGAAGCCATTTTTATATCAAAATGTAGCTTGACATTTTCTCTTTTTAATGCATGCCATGAAACAAATGTTGCTTTTCTAAAATATTTTTAACACATTTTAAAAGAAGTTTAATTTTCCAGATTTTTTGCAGACTCAAGTAAATTTTTTTGCGAAACATCGACTATATCATTCGATACTTCCATCAAATAGCTGGGGACGATTTTTTATTTATTGTAAAATCGCTCTTCGTTATAGAGAAATAAGCTGAAATGTGTGCGTAACCTGTATTTTGCCTACTTTTTCCAAATTTGTCAAGCGATTACTTTAGCTAGAAAGCAGTAATCGGGGCAACTAAAAAAACGTCCCTGGGTATATTTGTGCAGAACTCATTTGTTAAGTAGCAGCCCTCCAACTTGCATGGTGAATGCTCCACAATCTTTGGAAAAAATTGGTCGTGTTTTTGCAAAAACTACATTTTTCATGATAGCAGCCTACGGGATAGCTGTTGGAAGACGATCATCCATCGGATAATTTGCCCCTGTGAGACCTTCAGATCGACGCTCTTCGTTTGATTTTCCGGCTTGTGTAGTTCAAGAAATGATGGATTATTTGATTTCTGCAAAAATGACAAGTTTTCGACGCCAAAACAAGAAAATCGGCTATATCGCACGCTAGAGAAAAGATAGAAAGTTGCTTTAAAAAGCAAAAATGTGAAGCTCAACGAGATCTTTCAAATGAATATAGTCATAACTGTATAGCTGCCGCCAAACTTTCAGAAATTGGGAAAAACCGCCCTGATCGGAAATCTCGAATTTTTGAATCGGAATTGCGCGGAGGGTGTTAGAACGCTAAAAGAATGTATTTCGGAAAGTTTTGCCAAATTTCATCTTGATTTGCGCCGCCAACCAACAATTTGTGCCCAAAAGGAATCACCACCGGGGAGGTCGCTTTTTTGGGCGATTTTTCGACCTTCTCCGATTCTGCTCATTTTTACATATTTTGTACTCCCAATGGGTCCGCAAAACAAGACAAGTGCGTTTTGCGTGATATTGCTTCTATCGTTCTGTAGAGTCCTTCAAAGGTGACTCCGACATGTGTTAAACATAGGAAAATGAAAAAGTTAAGGTAAAAAAGTTTGTGTCAAAAAATTTTTTCGCTGTGTGAGAGACTCAGCTCTGAAATTTTTTCACACTTGTTAAGGACATAATGTAGAGTGCAGCGAGTGACTTTGGTGCAATTCTGTTGAGAATTGGAATTTTGGCAAATAGCCAAACTCGGAATTTTCAGAAATTCTGACATTAAAACTTTGCCAAAATTTTAGTTCTCAACAGAATTGCACCAAAGTCACTCGCTGCACTCTACATCATGTCCTTAACAAGTGTGCAAAATTTCAGAGCTGAGTCTCTCACACAACGAAAAATTTTTTGGACACAAACTTTTTTAGCGTAACTTTTTCATTTTCCTATGTTTAACACATGTCGGATTCACCTTCGAAGGACTCTACAGAACGATAGAAGCAATATTGCGCAAAACGCACTTGTCTTGTTTCGAGGACCCATTGGGAGTACAAAATATGTAAAAATGAGCAAAATCGGAGAAGGTCGAAAAATCGCCCTAAAAAGCGACCCCCCCTTAATTGAGGCTTGGGGCCCGATGCTAGCCTCTGTGGGCAAGCTCCGGTGCCGGCCGGGACCAAAACCTTGTATAATTTTTGACAATTTTTAGCTAAATGTTTGATATTTGAAAAGTCAAAATTAAGTTAAATACAAATTTGTTGTATTCGCTACACTTGCCGAATACAGCCTATATCACTGATAGTACCGCATTTGCTCACTACGATACATGAAAAAGCATCGGATTTAATCAAAGCTTATTTTTATATCTTTTTCAAACACAACAGTGCTTCCCTCCGACAATGAGCTGGGACTAATCTTGCCGGAAAAAACCCTGATCAGTCCCAGGAACAAACGTGAGAGGACGGCGACGCTGTCTCACGGGTCTTTGCATTCTGGGCAGGGATGGAAACTGGGTCACTTTTTGTGACCCATGACCCACTCGACCCAAACATAAATTTCACCCAGACCCAGGGTGACCCATAAAATTTTAAAATTTAGTGACCCAGACCCAAATGACCCAAATTTTTTCGTGACCCAGATCCAACTGACCCAAGAATTTTCGTGACCCAGGCCCAAATGATCCAGTACGATAACTTGACACAGACTGACTAAACGAGTTTGTCCTTTTGTGCAGTGTTTTTAAAACTCCCTAAATTTCTTAATTTTTGGAAACACGCAAGAATAAGTACATTCCACTAAGAATTTTGATTTATTAAATTTGCAACCCCAGACAAGATTTGTTTATTTAGTTTAGCATTTTGCTGGCCATTTTGCTTATGCTGAGTGGTTGATGCTGTAAAATTTTAAAATCGAAAGAAATATGACCACCTTGTTACGCGATTTTACTCGAACGTGAATTTTATGTGTATCGACTCAAATAGAATGGCATGGCAAGTCACACCCAATTCTACTGATTTCTGCGAAATGAGTACCAAATTTAACTAATTTGTTAGTGACCGCGCCGAAGGCGCGAAAATTTTTTAGAAGCGGTGGGTTTTAGCTAAAATTCCACCACGAATTGAAACTTTAAAGATTTCGCAAGTCTCTGTGACCCAGACCAAAATGACCCTGGAAATTTCTGACCCAGACCCAAAGTGACCCATAGGAAACTTGACCCAGACCCACCCTGACCCAAGGGTTTCACAAAAGTTGTGGCCCAAGACCCAGTGACCCAACCAAAAATAGCGACCAAACGACCCATGAACCAATGACCCATGACCCAGTTTCCATCCCTGATTCTGGGGCCAACGTCAGGCACATTTTGTGGCGGAGGAAGGGGATATCTGGGATTTTCAGGTGCGGGCACTCTTTCAGTATCCGTGAAGCCAGGGAACCACGCAAACCCGTCGTCGCTTCCACCGCTCCAATCCCCTTCTCCGCTGCCAATACGTGGCTGGTTCTGGTGTCTAATCCATGAACCTTTTCCAACCTTAATTTCGTAAATATTAAAAGTTTGTAATCCCACCACCATAAAGGGAACCCATTTGACCGAACCCAGATAGTCACACACACACAGACTTTGCCGTTCACTTTAAACTTGGTGTTTTTATTAACAGCTTTTGTCGTGCGACTTTCTCGGAGTATACTGAATCTTGTTTTAATCCGTCTTCCCATTAGAGCTTGTGCCGGAGTGACTTTAGTGGTTTGATGAGCTGTTACTCTGTAAGACAGAAGGAATTGCTGTAAACTGGTATGGACTTGTGACGTGGGGACATTCTTTATCTCTGCTTTTAGAGTTTGGATAAAGTGTTCAACCAGGCCGTTCGCAGCGGGATGGTAGGGTGGGGAGAGGATGTGATTGATACTGTTGTTATTCACATATTTCTGAAACTCCTCTGAGGAAAAGATGGAGGCGTTATCGGATACCAAGAAGGTCGGCAATCCAAATCGAGCGAATGCTTCTTTTAAATGAGAGATTACTAAGGCGGAGGTAGAGGATGCCAGCTTGAACACTTCTGGCCATTTCGTCTTTGCATCTACTAAGACCAGCCAATCATTGCCCGAGAAGGTTGCTAAATCTATATGTATTCTTTCCCAGGGGAGCTTTGGCTGAGGCCATGGTATGAACTCCCGTACAGGCATGGCCTTTGTGGAATTGCAGCGATGGCAGCTTCTTAGCAATGATTCTATTTCAAAGTTCATATTCGGCCACCAAACGAAATCACGGGCAAGTGATTTCATTCGAACCACCCCAGGATGTCCTGAGTGTAGCTCGTCTAAGGTTTCCCTTTGTAAGTTAGCTGGAATCAACAATCTGTTCTTCCAAAACAAACATTCACCATAAACTGATGAGTTCTTTCGAGATATGAACTCCAAGGTTCTAGCTCGGGCTGAAAAGCTTCTAGGTTTCCAACCAGATGAGCCACAAGTCAAGCTGGCATCCTCTACCTCCGCCACCAGTGCGCCAAACTGTTGTATTCGCTACACTTGCCGAATATATCACTGATAGTATCGCATTTACTCACTATGATACATGAAAAAGCATCGGATTTAATCAAAGCTTATTTTTATATCTTTTTCAAACACAACTAAATCGTTCGTTCTATTTCTCATCAGTTTGAATGAAAACAACATAATAATTTTGTCTATACTTAAAATTATAGCAAAATCTGAATTTTTAAGAAAGTTCTCCTATTTAGACCACCATTTTGCAGTCCCCGGCTTCGGTGCATCTGAAGAAATTAATGTTGGGCTCATGTAGTTTCGAAAAAAGGACCATGTTACAATACTAAGGACGCATCTTCCAGAAATTAAGAAATGGACAGCTTTTTAAACTTGCTGAAAATGTTCGGCTCTCTCGAAAGCGCGTTAAGCCTGGCAAAAGTCAGCGGATCCTGGAGTCGATTCACAAAAAGTACTTAAACGGCTTAACTTAAACGAAGTGGTTTTGTGAAACCAATTTTTACTTAAACGACTTAACCTAACAAAAAACTTAGACAAAAAACCAGCTTCTTAAGCTTTAAGTAAAGAGTTGTTTCACAAATACTGGTCTACTAAAACTTTCAGCGACTTAAACTTTAAGCCGTTTAAGTAGAAGTGTTTTCATAAAAACTACTTAGTTTAAGTAGTTTAAGTAGTCCGCTAAAATGCAGTTCAAAATTAGCCATTTTAAGCTCCATAGATTTACAGGGCTTAAACGACTTAAACGAAAAAATTACTATAGATTGAACATTATAAAAGCTTCATAACTTACACAATTTTGAGAGTTGAAAAGTCGTTCCTATATCTTTCGAAAGCTCTCAGCGAGGACTTTATTTCTATAATATCAATGAAAGCGCCACGTGTTGGAAAATCTGCTTATACTTCAGAAATCCGTATTTTTGTCAGATTACAGCTTGCATCAACTGTTAAATTAATAAAAACCATCCTCCTGAATAAAGGTTGATTCGCTCAAACATGCTCAAACATTTTACCAAGACCTAGTGGTTACAGTTTATTGTTTAAGGTGCTGGTAGCGACTTGTGTATTTGACCCAACAGGCTTCAAAGCCGTATGAAAATGGACGAAACATCCAAATACATTATTTTATTTAACATTCTGGGATCAGCCCTGTTTTTTTTTCAGTTTTTCAAAATTTCCGCCAAATCTTACGGAGAATTTTGGTTTATGTATTACTGAAACGATCACATTGTATCAATGCATACTAGATGGAGCTCGTTGCTTTAAGCTAGAGAATTGGTCACAAAACCATTTTGATAAAACTGCGACTATTTTGTTTTGAACGTCGATTTCTCAAAAAGTACTCAAAACGCTTTGCTACTTTTTCGCTCATCTTGCTAAGTTTCTCAAACTCAAGTGAATGGACAGAGTTTAAGCCTAAAACCACTCTTTCTAGCTCCGAAAACTGCAAAAGCTATAGCCTTTCAAAAATCAATGCACAAAAGGATACCACCGCCATGAAAGCTAGATGTTTCGTTGAAAAATTATTTTGGCAAAACTGCTAGTGTTTTAAACATCAATTTCTCGAAAACTACTCATTGGATTCGAGCAATTTTTGAAGAACGAAAATTCGCATTGAAGAGAGAGAAGATTTTTCTTGGTTTGGGCTAGAACGTTGTGCTAAGCTCTCCAGTTGCGAGAAAATTCAATGCGAAGTTTCAAGATTTCGAGTTCTTTGGCGGATTTTCTGGAGCAGTAAGGGCTATTGCGCCTAATCTAAAAAATGGCAATCGGCCCACACGTACTTCATATTTTTAGCACAAAACGTTTTTAGCCTATTCTGTAGTTTTGACAAATATTTATGATGAATAAATCTTGTTCTTGTGCCTAATCTCTACACCAGTGTATTTAGGTAGCTTATCAGAAACCGAATTATCGTTATAAATACCACAGCCAAAATTTCTTCTTATGCCATCAGTTTGATGGTACAATTAAATTAGTTTCATTAAAAGTCGGCTTAAACTACTTAACTTAAACTACTTAACTTAAACTTCTCAAAAATTTGTTTCATAACTAAGCGACTTAAACTACTTAAAACTACTTAAATTAATTAGTTTAAGTTAAGTCGTTTAAGCCACTAAGGGCCTTTCGCGAATGGATTACACGAGTTGAAATAAACTCGATCCTTTTCGCGAATGAGTTAAAAGAGTTAAATTTAACTCGCCGAGTTAAGCAGAGTTAAAATTTTTAACCCTTTGGTCATTCGCGAAAAGAGTGAAAAATAAACCCTTTTAACTCTACCCTTTCCATGAATGGGTTAAATTTAACTGTTTTAACTCGCTCAAGTTATTTTACATTGAATTTTAACGCGCGTCTCAGCACGCAGGTTAAACGAGTTAAAATCAACTATGCTTTACATAATTATTGCCTCGTTTTACGCGCGTAATAAAGCTTCAAACATGACAAGATAATCCAACCAATGAAAGCACAACACATAATTTCATTGGATGGTTCATAATGCTTCAGAATTACTTAAGGCTTTGCCAATATTCTGCTAAATTGTTTAACTAAAGCAATGAAATTACATATTAAAATCAAAGTGAATGGAAAATTAATGTTTTAAACATGCCGCACTATTAGAAATCATAATTAAATAAATTTAATTAAATTAAACTAATCAATAATAATTAAAACTAACCATTAACCTTATTTTTTCAAATTATTTGACAGCACTTTATGAATGTAAATTTGTAGTATGTATGAGAGCTGGCCACATAAACAGCCGAATCAACGGAACACTACAACCAATCGAAATCTTAAATTGTTCTCAAAAAGTAGATTAATTAAAAGGCTGATTAGTGATTTTGCTATGAATAAACTCGAAACAAGTAAAGTTATAAAATTGAAATTTACTATAAACTTATACAAGTACAGTACCGCCCAAAAATAACCGGGTATTTCGCGAGCATGCGAGCAGCCAGTTTGCTCGAAGCTGCTCGCGCTCGTTTGCTCGCAGGCACGCAAGTCTTAAAAGATTGAAAAGAATAGCTGGAAAAACGAAACTTTGCTTTAAGCCCATGTTTTAGAGGATAGTTTTTGCCTGTTTTTGTTGGGACTGAAAAAGCTTCTGTTTACAGTTTTTCACTGCAATGTTGTCGGTTCGTCACTAAAAAGGTGTCTACTAGACGTCTTAATAGATGTAACATACTGTGTTTGAGCAATTTTGAATTTGCTCGTTTGCTTGCGAGACTGAGAGCCAGCCTTTCTGTTACCGCTAACTGCTGTATAAAACTTTGGGAAGGAATTAACAGTCCAGAAAAAATATAGATAAACTATATTACGATGAAATGAATCAGAAATGTATATATAAATAAGACTGGCTCACACAAATAATGCTTTAGCTTATGCTTTGGAAATGAACTATAACGAGTTACAAATACATATTGCATAAACTCAATACAAACATGAAAATAGAAGTACAGACGAATTTCATTCTGAATTTGTAAATAAGTAAATTAGTAATTATACCAGAAAATAATTTATCAATTGATTTAATTAATAAAAAATAATATCTATAATTTATTAGAAATCGTAATATATATTTTCTATATATCTTTTCTGGACTGTTAGGTCCTTCCCAAAGTTTTATACAGCAGTTAGCGGTAACAGAAAGGCTGGCTCTCAGTCTCGCGAGCAAACGAGCAAATTCAAAATTGCTCAAACACAGTATGTTACATCTATTAAGACGTCTAATAGACATCTTTTTAGTGACTAACCGACAACATTGCAGTGAAAAACTGTAAACAGAAGCTTTTTCAGTCCCAATAAAAACAGGCAAAAACTATCCTCTAAAACATGGGCTTAAAGCAAAGTTTCATTTTTCCAGCTAGTCTTTTCAATCTTTTAAGACTCGCGTGCCTGCGAGCAAACGAGCGCGAGCAGCAAACTAGGCAGCAACAGATGCTCGCAGTATTTGGGTACGGGTGTATTCTGGAGCCCCAAAGAGGCAGTATTCCCTTATAGACCTTTTCTTTATTCAAATGCAAACTTGTTTTTGTAGGAAGCTCCATGTTTTGTTTACAATTTCACTTGCCTTCCCAAATCAGGGAGATCATACCTATGCTTGCCAAGCCTTGCTGAACTTGTAATGTCCAGCGCAAGCTAGTACCTACCTTATGCTCCCAAGCTACACTGGTGCTCAAAAATCTGCAACCGTTTAGGTTGCTGACAGTCGAAGACTGCGCGACGGCTCTCAGTTCTGTTCCTTAAATAGATTCTAAACCTAATTTGCATAATCCAAATACAAAAAATCTGACCTAAGCTAGCCCTGTGTTGAAGATAGGGCTTCTAAATGGAGGAATGACTCACTATGCACTAAACATATAAGTTTCCATTTTATACATTCCTGCTCCAGCAGGAATAAAAACTTGAACTTGCAGACTTTTGAAAGAACATCTAGACTAATGTTACGCGAACTGGCAAACTTAGCTGCAACTGATGATGCTCCACAGAATCACAGGCTCAATTGTTATCCCAACTGTGATTTTAAGGGCAACCATTTCAAGTCAAATTTGAAGTCTCTACTGAATCTTAATTGACAAAATTTTTCCTATTTGAAAAAATAAATTAATTAATTTGACGCAACTTGAAGATGTATTAATGGAATGAGTAAATATATCTTCTTTTCTTGTCGTATTAGTTATTTTATATAAAATATTCCAAACGTTGCTAAGATTTTTAAATGTTCTTAAATGTTGAACAGTTGTACATTGCGAAAAGAAGAATTAATTATTTTTACTCTTTTCGCGTATTCAGAGAGTTAATTTTAACTCTGCCAATTTTAACTCTTTTAACTCTTTGATTTTTAACCCTGCAGAGTTAAAGAGTTAAAAACTAGCAGAGTTAAATTTAACCCTGCGCATTCATGAAAAGAGTTAAAAGGGTTAATTTCAACTCTACTCTACTCTACTCTACTACCCATTTGCGAAAAGGCCCTAAGTCGTTTAAGTACTTTAAGTAGTTTAAGCCGTTTATTTATGAAGCGAATTTTTTAAGAAGTTTAAGAAGTTTAAGTTAAGTCGTTTAAGTTAAGTAGCTTAAGTTTTTGTGAAACGACCCCTGGATACATTTGCCGATTCCACAACAGTGACTCACTTCAGAAGACTTAGCAACAAACTCGACAGCAATAGGAGTTATGATATCCAAAGTTCCACAAAAGCACATACAGTTATCGGACACGGAGGTAAAATAAATATACCAGAACACACCAGAAAGGAATGTCAAACGTAACTGAACTGACACTTGTGGTAGCCAATTTGTGTACTCCTTGTGGAGGCAATTTTGCCAGAGCACAGTTTTTTTAAGTTACACCGATTTTTGCAAATTTTAACTACAATTGAGTTATTGTATTAGATTATTGAGTAATGTCACCTCAAAATTGAGATCTCATGTTTAGAAACATCTCATAGGAAATTAGAAACGTTGTCACTTTTTCACGTGCGCCAGAGAAATCTCAAGAGTGGCAAAACGGATCCGTCGAAGATTTATATCATATTACTTCCATGTTTCCGAACTGTGATTTGTAGGAATCAGAATTTTGAATTAGGTTCTTAATGAATTTTTGAATTAAAATTAGAAATGGTACTAAATTTTAACAGTTCAAACATTAAAATTTTTCAAAGTTTTCGACAAATTAAATACTATAACTTGAGCTAGGAAAATCGTACACCAATAAATTTTATATCATTACGTTGCATAGAACGAGATCTTTTAACGATATAAAAATCATATAGTTCTGTTTAGGCAATCCCTCATAAATTCAGCAACAACGTAAGCCATTTCAAAGAAATGATGAAATTCCCAGAATTTTCGAGGCAAGGATTCTTTATTGCCGATTTTCTAATTGATTACCTAAACCGAACTATATAATTTTTATATCGTGAAAAAGATCTCGTTCTACGCATCATAATGAAGTAAAAATTATTGCTGTACGATTTTCCTAGCTCAAGTGATAGTATTTAATTTATCAAAAACGCTCGTTTTTGAAAAATGTCAGCGTTGTATGTTTACATGCTGAGAAGCCCCCCCCCCCCGAGATTTCGGCCTTAATGTTTCTAGCATCTTGCTAGCTTATCTTATTAGGAAGCTGAGTGTCTTACTCTTGGTATTATAAAGTCTTGATATGCTATAAAGCTTGGTCGGATCCGTTTTGCCATTTGTGAGATTTCTCTGGTGCACGTAAAAAGTGATAACGTTTCTAATTTCCTATGTTATAACACATGAGATCTCAACTTTGAGGTGAAATTACTCAATAGCCGTAAGACTTAGGACTTCAGTTTTAAAAACTTGTTAAAGTATACCGTTTAGACATTTAAACGTTTAGACAAATAAATACTAAATAATAAATATAAAATTAGCGAGATCAGAGAAAGTCGAAATAACTGCCAAAAATGGCCCCCTCCACTTACATACGTCTGCTTGCTGAAAACAAGAAATGCAAGTAGAGAGCTCGACAAACATATACAGCGCATGCTGTAAGAACATAACATAAAATTATGATTACTTTTCTCTCTGGATATAACCTAATAAAATAAATTTAGTCAAATGCCTGTAAGCGCTGAGATTAGTAATCGTGGAAAAAACACCCAGCCAAAATTAGCGATGTTTTGAAATCGCCAACATGAAGTCTATTTTTTCGGAACACTTTCAGAAAATTCTTAGAATTTTAGTGAATATATCAGCAAGAGATACCCGCAACTACCCGCGCGGGTAGCCTGCGGGTAGCCAAATTTCTATTACCCGCGGCCCACTTCCAACTGGCCTAATCAGGTTTTGACTAAAGAAGGATTCACTCAGCTCATGGGATTAAATTTTGCCAGTGACATGTCTTACGGTAGTATTTGAACTTGCTAGTAGGCGGGCACAATGAAGGTGGGACTTTAAAAATGGCCTATCAGCGAGTGTAGGACAATCCAGGTGTAGATCAACCCAGAATAAACCGTGAAGGCTGCTCCAAAACTGCCAACATTTGAGGCACTAACCTCACTATGTTTCCTGAAAGCCCCCAAATTTTGATCCTTTTCCCAAATAAAAGTGTCCCTCAGAAACAGCAACAGAAAACAGAAAATAGACACAATTTCTCGTAACGTCCAAAATTTTTGGTGGTCCTAAAATTTTGTAGTCTTCGTGGTCACAGTCCACCCACATTCTCATTCTATAACCATGCTCAGCCAAAGTTCCTAATCTTCTTTTAACATATTTAATTAAACGTCTGTCTGTGTGTCTTCTTTAAGCCTCCTTGATAAAATTTAAAAAAATCATATTCAACTGAGAATCGTACTCTGGTTATTGCGGTTGGAGCCAAATGTCTTAACCACTGCACCGCTTCAAGTTCTGCTGGAAAGATTTCTCTGGCGATTTGCAATTGCAGGCTTGCCCGAAATTAAATTCAGAATTAACCAGGCCGAGATAGCTGCTAATTAAATAACTCATCTTCATGTACAGTGCAGCCAATATTAGTCGCCTAATCTAATCTCAATGTCATGTGTGCAATTCTTTGAGTTATTACTGAGTTTTGTCTGCAAACTTTTACTAATCGATAAACGGCTGCGGAGAATTTCAGTTACAAATAACGCCAGGGCGTATTGCTTAATTTCAAAAAATTTATTCCATAAAACTCGAGCAAACTTCACGAACAGATTCCGATGTAATTTTTCTAAAAGCTGACACCGGTGCTTTTATTATTTCGCCGGAGGCCAAATATTTGTAATGGGTGAACCCACTTTTGAACTAAAATTTGTCTTTTATTAACGGCAGTGGCTATGTTTAACGTGTAAATCTAGGCTGCGTCGTTTTTTACGGTGGGGGGGGACCATGACCAAAACTCGCTGCTAAGGAAGTTTTCAGATGAGATCAAGTTGTGGCGGTAATGCTTACCTATTCGGAAAAAGTTTAAATTTCTTCTCTAATTTAATTTGAACTGGGAGGGGCAATACTAAATGTTTCTTTTACTCTAAACAAAGTTTGTACGTAGCCCCCTTGACCGGAATTCAAAAGTAAGCAATTTTTGGTTCTTGCGAATTATGCAAATGAGATAGGGAAATTTTACACCATTTCTTATATGTCTGAATTGGAAACAAGTACATTCTAAACATTTGTGTTTCATTCAATCCAATTGATACAACATCTCGAACTAGCCGATACATTTTAATTATGAAAGCTGAAATCAGATTGCTCTTTGCTCAGGCTTTGATATATCTTACACAAATTAATTCCACAGACTCATAGCTATTTTACTGAACGCTTTAACTTTGCTTTCTTATGAGAAAATGATTTATGATATTGGCAGTCTTCTTAGCTTAGTCTACTAAATCAAATTTAAGCCAAACAAGGCAGAGATTTACTGTGAATTAACATAAAGAGGTGAATGCATAGTCAGCTGCTGATCCGAAGGAAATTCAATTTTATTGGTGCAATCGAGGCATGTGCAAGAAGCGAAATTTGGGGGAAACCGGCGGCCGAAGGCCGCAGAAAAACCCGTTTTAGCCCAAAAAGCAGAAAAGTCAGATTCTGGGATGGGAGACCCCTCTGAGGGGTGAGTTCCAGGTCTGCGGGTCGTGGAAACTCCTTCCCAAGCACATGTGTTAACGGCTATCTAGTGTAAACGGCCCATGTCAAGATAAAAGTTAGAACCCCCAGAACCCCCATCAGAAAAAAAGGAGGTTCTCAAATTTTTTTCATGCGTTTGCATTCAGGACTTTGATTTGTACGTGACTACGTTGCGGATCCTTTCCTTCAGCAGGTACTTCAGCAGACATGGTATGTTTATAATATGTATATATGGATCTCAGTCATCAAATTTGTAGCATATAACCGGGGTGTACTGGGGGGGGGTCCTCCTGGCTTTTCTCATAAACTAGACTGAAAATTCTGTGTATGAAACATCCAATATCCACAATATGGGTATCAATCGAAAGCTGACGACAAGAGCAACAAGTTCGTCCTTAATTTAAGCCCAGACATCGCGCACACTTTTCGGTACACTCGGACTCCTGAACCCTCAGAACTTCCAGCAAACATTTAAGACTAGGCAGTAGAGGATCAAATCTCCTGAAAAAAATTTCAGAACCCCCAGAACCCCCCTCCCAAATTTGAATCAAAATATATGTAGTCACGGATCAAATCTCTTCGAAAAGTTAAGAACCCCCAAGAACCCCCAGAACCCCCCGCAAAAAATAAAACTAAACATAGTTATAGATCAAATCTCTACAAAAAATTAAGAACCCCCAGAACCCCAAGAACCCCCATGAAAATAAAAGCTTCAAGAAAATCAAGTGGTAGATCAGAACGCATCAAAAAGTGACTTTTATCTTGACATGGGCCGTGTAAACTGTACGTATAATTTCAATAACTGAAATTCTAACAGATGAAGATAAGTCACCTAGGATTTTTGTACCATGAGACTGACCCTGTGACCTTCGTGGTTTGTACTGGCTTGCCACAAAAGCTATCCGGGCGGGACTGACGCCTCTCAAATGCATTAGATGGTTTTATACAGTTTAGTCTATGCATAACAAGAATCGTCACCGACAATTAATACATTCGTGTTAGCCGAAAATTTACATTATCCTAAGCACCCACTTAGAAGGGCGTTGGGGTTCACGGGATTCCGCCAAGTTTAGCTGGCGTAGCTCCATAAAAATACGCTTAGGTGTTGAATTAAATAATTGAGTTGCAAAGATCAACTTAGCCAATCTACTAGCTGTTGTTCCTAATTACGAGCGCTCGTAACCGCAGGAAAATCTTTTGAGTTGTTGATTAATCTGACTTTTGTTGGGGCGAAATTTTGCCCCTTTTAGGGTAACTTGTTGTTTTTGGTTGACTTTAAAAAATACAATACTAGCCTATGTGTTAAAGATAGACGAGACATTGGAAAATTTCAACAACGTACATGCATTACATACAACGAAGCCGGGGTATATTTTCCACTCCAGCGGAATAAAAATCAACTATACAAAAATATTTCTCAATAATCACAAAATTGGCTAAACAAAACACCAATTTGAAAGGGACAACCATCATATTCACTTATTCTGTAAACAGTCAGTTGTACCCAAAAATCACTGATTCTAAAACCAGTCAGATGGAAAATTCAAACTAAAACAGGTCTATGATTCCGTGCAAATATTCCTACCAAAAACAGCACAAATTAGTCAAAGATTAATTCGTACCTAGCATGTTTTATAATTTCTTGCCGTCGTATTAATAATAATTTGACGACTTAAATTAATGTGCCTGAAGATTAAAGCTTTAGAATCAGGCAATCAGAGATGGGTTTTTGAGGGGGGAGGTGTCAATTTTGGGCGGGGTGCAAGTTACAAGTTTTTGAGCAGACACAGCACTCTCACTTTATTACTGGCGATAATTGTTTATCTCTTCAGTTTGACTTCTATTCTTAGAGGGAATTCTTCTTTAAACCCTAGCTGTTTACGTCTTCTCATTAACAGTGACACTGCCTAGGCTAGATTGGTCTCTTCTTGAACAGTAATAATTTAACCTCGTGATAGGACTGTGGTTTTCTCCCCGTCTAATCTGAACTCAATTATCGGTTCGCTTATCAGAGTAAACTGGAATTAACCAGAACATTCTAGAAGGCTATTTTTCTCAGAATTTCAATAGAAAACTGATAACTATAAATTGAAGCACGCAAATAAAGAATCCTCCACCCTATTGAGATATATTTCTGCAAAAACAGTGTCTGTAAACTTACGAAAAAATACTGGCAATTTGCCAATACAACTGGTTACTGCTGGATTTTCTTTAGGTTGGACTTGGACAAAAATAAATCGTTTGAATAGGTTTGTTTACAACGGTCTTAGGATCAGATCTTGTTTGCCCACACTGCTCAAAGCTGTGCTTTACCTATTTACTTTACCTACCTACCTTACATAATTTTGTAGCTATACCAAACAAGTCAAAATTGGATATGATAATAAATATAGAAATCAGATGTGTCATCCCACACAGGATTTACCTGTTCAAATTTTTCAATTCCAGGTACTTGCAGTCTTCGCTTCGCAAGTAGTAACCAAAATTCTTGAACTTATTTTCGCTGAAAGCTTTAGACAAGGTTTTAGGTCGCACAACATGCTAGGATTCGATAAACTAATCGAAAACAAAGACCATTGGTGTTTTGCGAATTAGAAACGCTTACTCCTACTTACTCCTATCCTACTTACGCCTAATCGCTTTTAAAACTCCAATTCCTACTTACGCCTAAAGGTGCATTCATAGTCGCAAACGCATTGAGACGTGTGCCGACGCGCGTCGACGCATCAGATTGTAACATGCTGTTTTAACCGTTTAAAAATAATTGTAGCGTATTCATGCTCCCGAGCGCATGCAAACGCTTACTTACGAGCGTCGACGCGAGTCTAGGCGCGTCTGCCTGCGTCTGGAACTACAATACTGATCGGATGGGATGAGTAGCAGAAATGAAAGAATGAAAGAAAGAAAGAAAGAAAGAAAGCAGAACCGATCCAGTAAAATTACACGTTGATCCAATCCGATCCTGGACTGGGCGATCCGAATTGGTACAAACTACTGTATGAATGCACCTTGATTCTTTCTGTCAAAACTTACATTCCTAGTTACGCCTAAAGAATATTTACTCAATACTCGGATTCCTACATACGCCTAAAATCTACAGTATCCACTTTCTGACTTAACGACATCTTTATTTATTCAAAATAAATTTCCGTTTTTCCAGAAAAATTAACAATCTAATTAGAATATTTCAATAACATTTTATTTTTTATTTTATTTTATACAATATTTTATATATTTTTAATAATATTATAATATTTTAATAATATTTTAATAATAGCACACCCGAAAACTTTAAGTATTTAAGTATATCTTGCTGAACGGGATTTCTGGATCATAGAACACTGATTTGAAATTCGGTTTTCGATTTAGCATTAGTTATTTCAGTATAAGCTTACCGACTTGTTTTAAAATATTAAATTTAGTCAATGATTATTGCGTGATTATTATTATGTGCGCACCTTACAGATTTTACACTTTTCCAAAATGCATCTACTTCGGTATGTGACACCTTATACAAAAGACAGATCGTCAACTATGGTACGTGGGCTATATTTAACAATTTGTTTTTTAATAACTTAACGTTATTTCAGGCTCATTAGGAATGAAACGAATAATAATAATCTGTTATTTTTAAACAACGAACATGAACATTCGAAAGCACTTCTATGTCATTGAATTGCGTTAGAAATTTCCAAGTCCCTTGAACTTCGAACATGTTGTAGCTCATTTTTCATTTGTCTTTTCTTTGTCATGGGTTTATAACTAAGCTAAATGATTGTGTAAGGAGTAGTCTAACAATTACAATATCAAACACAAACTGCATTTTATACTAAGTTAATATTAAATCCCAATCTGTCCTTTGGTTATTCGATTCCATCCCGATATATTCGTATTTTCGAAACTATTTCGAATATGTACGAGGCTTTTTTAGCAAAATTTTAAAATTCCATAATATCGTGATGATCTCTGAAAACGTCTGGGCCATAGGGCTGCCTCCGAACAAAAGTTTTGGCAGCAGATCTAGTCCGTTTGTCCGTTTGCGCAAATAAAGTAAATTTTGTCGTGTGGATCGATTTTGGTCAAATCTAAGACCTTTGACACTAACTCAGTATTTTTAACTTTTACTTTAACTTGTTTTCTCTACGTTTTTTTATGCACTGACTTTGCTTGAGTTTGACCTGTAGCCCCAATTCAGGTTAAATCTTGTGCGAGCAGATTAGGTGAAATTAAAAAATTAGACAATAGAAAAGTGAAGGTAGGAGGAATTTCAGAGTTTCTTTGCTGTAACTCGGTTACGTGAAAACGGTAAGGGGAAGCCTGGCAACTGCCTTCAATAATCTTACAGTCTTGGGTTTATAATGAACTCAAAACTGTTTGAATAGACCAATCTAGGGATTCTGGAATCTGCCGAGGAGTGGGTTATTATTCCGAACATTGTCGTTACAGTAATCCTAGAGATTCCTCCCCTACGGTAGTTCAACTGTACGGAAGTCTACTGCAGTTCTAGGTCTTTGCCCCTAAGTCCATGATCTATGTTAATGCTGATTGGAAAAACAGTTCAGTTGCTTTCGTTCTGCCTTCAAGGGTCTTCAAACTGAGCTTAGAAGGACGGTCGTGTCGTCCTCCCAAGGATTAGATTGGATAGTTTTGAGATTTTGTAAAAGTTTACAGACTGCTCTGTGACTTAATTCCTGACAGTGATGGATGGAACCAATTCATAGGTTCAGCGGGTCAGTTCAGGTCAAGAGCTTGGACCCGGTGTTTCTAATTTGCCACAATATTGACAGGTTTTGCTTTACAGTTGTTAAATGTAAAAAATTGCTAAAATTTGAACAATTTAGTCAGGAGGAGACCTTCATTATTTTGGTGAAAGAAGAACAGACTATGCCTTAATTAGCGATTCGTCAATTGTTTGGATCAAGCGCATCGAAGATTTCGCCGTTTTAGACAAAATTAAAATTTTTGTGAGATTTGAAGATTTACTGGAAAACCAGACCACCTGGTCAATGTCAAAACCAGACCATCGGTCCCATCACTGGCAATAGATAAGAGTGAAACAGCAGTAAGGCTTCTGTTATCAGCTGCTTAGATTAATAGCAAATGCGCCACTCTTGGGAAGCTAAACTCACTGTGCCAGCTCTCGGCAGATAGCAACAAAAAGCATCCGACTTGTCGGAGCGGCCCGAAGTGATTTTGGGCCAGAACAGTCTAAAACAACTTGCGTTATGTTTTAGCTCAGCAGACTATATTTATTTATCATTAACTTAATAACTGATTCTGAAGTTATTGAAAAATTAAAAAATTCTGAAAAATAATGAAAGTATTTTAAGCATTTAAAAACTTTTTACATATTTGCATTATTTACTGCCTGCATACATTACATATTTTTAAAGTTTATTTTATTTAATTGAAATGTATATATTTACAAAGTATATATTGTTAGGGTTAGAATCATGCAGCGCAGAAAATCATGCAAACTTCTCAGTTTTTTGAAAAAATTTGAAGTTTGCGCATGAAGCTTCAGTTCAGCGTCAGCACACCAGCTCACAAACAAACTATAAAATTTTAGTTTAAGCTTCAAAAAGATCCTATAATCTTTAATAGTTTCAGTTTCAGTTTCGGAGACGCCAGCAAATATTTTTGCAACAAATAAGTCGTCTGACTTCGTATTCTCCTAGTCCCTATTTCTTCTGAGATTGAAATGGTCGCATTAAACTGATTGATGATTAAAGCTGTCAATCTCTGGTTCTTTGCTCCAGGATTAAAAGGATTAAGCAGATTAAAAGTAGTTTTAACTGGCAGATTACTCTTACTTGTTGCTACTGATTGTTACCAGAAAATGCTTACCCTAGTCGTTTGCATTCATTGTCTGGCTCACAATCGTAAGAAATTCTACTTCTTCAACTGTTTGAACAATTTTTTACAGCCACCTCACCCCAGTCGGTGCGCCGGTTAGGGGTAGTGTCAGCTGTTTTAAACTTTGTCAGTTGACACTGAACAATTGCAGTTGCAGTTATCCGAGGTGTTCTAGAAGGCTATTAGTACGTCCATTACTTTCACCGTAATGGAGGTCCTGTGCTAGCTCCAGTTTGAACAATTCCTAACAAATTATATTAGTTTGTGTGTTGTGATAAGAAAATTAAATTAGTGTGCCTGAAATGAAAATCCTACTATGAAATCCGTTTCATTTGGCTTTTTGAAGAGGCCGCCAATTCGGATCGCCCAGTCCAGGATCGGATTGGGTCAACGAATTATTTTACTGGATTGGATCTGCTTTCTTTCTTTCTTTTCTTTCTTTCTTTCATTCTTTCATGTCTGCTACTCATCCGATCCGATCCACATTATTACTGTGAATCTAGTCTAATCTCGTTTTAATATTGCCGGATTACGGTAGACACAGAAATCTCCTGCCGTTTGTCAAATAAAATTTATTATCTTTAGCGAATGCGCAACTGCATGATGAATTTCTGTTCCTTTGCGTGGCTGGAAGATATTCATCAAAAGCTGAGATTTATCGATTAAACTGACTTTATGGAAGTTTAATGTCCGTCGATTTGAAAAGGGGCAAATCGTTATGCCGTGCTTGAAGAATTAGCGAGATTAAAGAATTATACAAAGAAAAACGATGTCTACTTGAAATCTGCAAGACTCAAGTATTCTTTGAAGTTTTGCATCTGCTCTAAACTTCCACTGCTAAAATTCGGCGAGAGTAGTCCTAAGCCCCACACCTCGTTGGCGAGCCTAAGTCAAGCCAGGTGCAGCAAACTTACGTACTACCTAATACGAAGAGTACAGAATACACAAGAGTATGACAAGAGTCATACGCTACGTATTATCAGCTCGCTACATCCGATGCGCGCTATCGGCTGACCCCTCCCCCCCATAAATTGTCAAAGAAATTCGCCCGCTATGTTTACACGCAACAGAGGCACTTTGAACCAACCGACTAGTTGTGTTTTCCAGCTCTAGCGTGCACACATAGCGTTCGAATTTGCTTTGATAAGGGGGGTCTGATCTATGGGGGGGGTAAGCCGATAGCGTGCAGAGGATGTAGCGAGCTGATAATACATAGCGTATGACGCTTATCATACTCTTATGTATTATGTACTCTTGCTAATACCTATTACATCCCTGTGTAGCTCCCAAGCCACACTGGTGTTCAAAAATATGCAACCATTCAGGTTGCTGACAGCCGAAGACTGTGCGAAGGACAGTGCGTCTGCTTAGTGATTGCACAAACTAATTTGCATAATCTCACACAAAAGACCCGGCCAGCCCTATTTTGAAGATAGGGTTTCTGAAGAGAGGAGTGACTCATGGTACAATGAACATAGTAGTTTACTTTTTATACATACCTGCTCCAGCAGGAATGAAATTTATATTCCTTAACTATTTCCATCTCCTAAACTATGCCACAACTGCTTTGGGGGAATAAATTAGGGCCTTTATAAAATCTACAAAGGGTTACAACCAAGATTATAGAAGTAACCTGGGTGATTCTGACCTATTGGAAATAAAAATGAAACATGTCTGAAATTTTAGTATATTTTCATTAAAAGCGTGTAATTTTAAATAATTTTGGTGATTAGAGCTAATGCTATATTTTTACTGCTTAAATCGCAATTAACATATATGAACTTAAATAATTTGACACGTTTAACAACAAGTTTAACACGTTCCCTGCCACCATTGAGGTGCTCTTAGTGTTATCCCCCCGGACACTACCTTAACGCTGCCGGCCATGTCACTCATATTGAGTGCCAGACTTGTCAACCATTTTACCAAAAAAATCGCGAGCTTAAAATGTGTGCCAACACGTAGTAGTTATTTGTGTAACGTCCCGGCCAATGTAGAGAAACTTCATTATTTAACAACTGAGTGTCACTCAATATGAGTGCCATGGCCCGTAGCAAATATGAAACTGTCACTCTATATGAGTGGCATGGCAGGGAACGTGTTAAATAAATTTAATTGAAGATTCTTAAAGTTTATAAATATTAGAAAGTTTAGTTATTGGTTAAAAATTGATAAGAAATTTGTTCCATTTATGTTAATGCGATATGTGTTGTTTCCAGTTTGGAAGCACGGTGAAATAGCCAAATTGGATTTTTATGGGGTACACAGGAGCTCAAGAGACCCAATCTTAGATTTGAACTGGAAATTTGAGATTTGAAGTCAACTTACACCTTTTTAACACCCAAGCCCCAAGGTTAACGTTAGATGACAGGAAATTTTAGTTTCAAGTTATACCAACTTTCTACTCAAGAAATTAAACGAGATACCAGTTCAAGTGACAGGAAATTTTAGTTTCAAGTTATACCAACTTTCTAATCACGAAATTGAACGAGATACCAGTTCAAGTTTAACTAATCTCCAAAGCCAGTCATTAACTCTCCTTTTAAATGATTGAAAATTTCACACATTTATCATTAATCTGTACGAGTATTGCAAAATGGGGGTGTTTTCGGATAGTCTAATTTCGGATAGTCTAACTTCGGATAGTCTAAAGAAATTTTCGGATAGTCAGTCTAAAGAAATTTTCGGATAGTCTAACACTGCCGTTTTAATAGTCACTTGGGGCAGCCTCATCTCAGCATTTACAAGTTCATGCTTTTCTTGAAGCACGAATTTGATCAGGTCAAAATAAAAATTTGTGGGAGACAGAACGGCCTTGATATAATATCCTTGTATATATAGCTTATTTTTACAATTTTAGATTCTGCTTGTGTAACGTTAAATAATATGTTGTTGTAACTGTTGTCAAACTTAAAACACTTACATTTCTAAGGTAAATTTTCTTTGCTTATCTTTCAGACTATCCGAAAATTTCTTTAGACTGTCCGAAGTTAGACTATCCGAAATTAGACTATCCGAAAATCAATTAACAGATAATTTCAGAGTGCAATTTAGTTTGACCTTGTTAGACTATCCGAAAATTTCTTTAGACTATCCGAAGTTAGACTATCCGAAATTATAGACCATCCGACAGAGCACCTGCAAAATGCACAAGTCACAAGAAGGCCCCAAAAAGGGCATTACTCCTTTGCTGATTCCGTAATAAAATCACGGTTGCATGACCCGGATCAGCGCAGAGCGATGCAATCCACCGAATTCTCAAAAGCTTTTTACCTTAAACTTAAACTTAAAACTTAAACGAAAACTTAAAACGTTTTAACGGTAAACTTTAGCTTGTCATCTGTGTTAGAGGAGTACTACAATTTTAATAACTCCACTGTGTTAATTTGTTTCATTAACGAAACTTAATTTTTTCGATCGCAAAATGGAACGGCGGAAAAACGAAAAAGTTTGTTGCACTGTTGATGAACATTTTCCGACTAGTTGAACGGGATTCTGAAACCCGCTTCTTGAATCAATGTTTCGCTTGCCCCGGGTATTTCTGATTGCAGTGCTCAGCTCGTAAGTTACTGAATTTTCTGTTACGGACTGATACCGGATTCGTTTTAGGATTTGCTCTACTGTACCACATTTATATTGTTGATAGATTAAATGCAAATTCTCATACTCTTGTACTCGCAAGAAAGAAGCTTCATCTTTAGCTTTACTCTTAAGTGATACTTACAGTTTACGTCTACTTCTAAGGAGGGGGTCCTTTAGTCTTCTACTTAGCTACAGTTTATTAGCAGCAGGTGTTCCTATGCACTGGAACACTCTGGAAGGCCACTACAGTAAGACTGTAACAAACGCTATCTACAGTTCAATTTACAGAGACAAATTAAGTCTTTGCTACAGCAGTGCTTCTGCTATCTTAAGCATTGCCTAGCAACCTACGCAGTCTCTCCACAGTTTGACCTACACTAGGACGGTATTAGAAGGATGGCCTTGAGCCTGGCTTGGATAGAGAAAGTTAGTACAGTCTTGCTGAGGTTTCAGAAAAGAAACTACTAACAAGCCCTCCTACCTTCTCTCTGTCTGCCCTTAGCTAAGAGGATAAAAATAGACCTCAATCTTCTGTGTGTTGGCTAAATTAGACAGTATTAGAATTTTTCGGGTCTCAGGTGGTGCCAGTGACAACTTAACCGTCAAAAGCTTATACCAAAATAGACGAACAAATTTGTTACATACTTGTGGCTAATGTTAGCAAAAAGATTTTTGCTGAGAAAATCTTTTGCTGGCTTCGACAAATTGTGTGAAGCTGTTACTAAAAATGGCTCTGTCTTCATGGATTATTAAATTCTAGTTATATATGTAAAATATTACTGTTAGAATCTTTCTGTATATAGTAGTGACTGTATGGAATAAATTATACTGTCACTTAGTAATCCATAGTCAGGAAAATCTCTAAAGGAGTGTACAAGACAAAACAGACAGCTCTGACAATATGACGTCGCAGTGTGACGTAATGAGATCGTCTAGTGGAGATTACCGATTGTGAGACACTTCGCCACAAAATTGTTCTCTTTGGGTACTTGAGCTTAGACTTAAATATTAGGGGTAAAAGGATTTAACTGCAATGTTTAAAGAGGGGAACAATAACTACAAAAATAGAAAACTTTGTTAGTGCGTTTATTATATATATTTGTTATTTTTCATTTATTTATTTATCGAAACGCCATTCCCTTTTGTATTTACAAATAGAGCAATTAAAGTGTGGCGTAGTGTCCCAATAGCGAGATTACCCCACTATACATAGTAGCTATTAAAAAACAATCAAACTGTCGCTCGAAACAGTAAACCAAGGTGTGATTCAACTAGTCTTTATGTGTTAAATGGTCATTAGCTTAAACCTATGCAAAACACAGATATATACTAAGCCATATCTTAAACATAGGGTCTGATAAATTCAAACTATCCTTTACTTCACATTTCATATAATTGATTAATCCCACGCAAATATAGCAATGTTCACAAAAAAATCAAAAATCGAATTTTTCTGGTAATTTAGCAAATGAAATCCGATCGAAAAAATTTTTGGTATGTATGGAACGGTAGTGACCCTCTCTACATATTGCAAATTGCAAACGGTAGTGACCCTTGTGTAGCGTGAGTAATAAAAAATTTGTGTGATTTTTGGTGAACGAATTCACAAAAAATCACGTGTTCACAAAAAAATCACCACCGGATCTGATCTCAGGATACAGCTAGAAAATTTTTCTTTTAATGCATAAATAGAGCATAGTCCGTAGTGTTATTATGTAAAAGAATTTGGACTCCCAAGTTTCTTTTGCACAGGCTTAACTTCGAATTTTTGTTCACAGCAAGGGGGCACCCAGGCCAATATGCTTGACCTTGATTATTGATATCAGGAAGCTAGGAATCCACTTATTTTGTGTTCTGTTTCTCTGGCAACAAACAGAACAGAACAGAACAAACAATTTGATGGAGTAATTTCTCATCTGGAGTGGTCACCTGACTTGGCCCAGATTCACGTGACCTGGTTCGGGGTCACGTGACTGACCAAAACTTTTATTTTAAGGTCCCAGAAACCTAAAACCTCGCCTGTATAGGTTTTTGGGTGCTTAGAATTCACTTCTACACTAGGTTTTAGGTAGCATTTGCCCACATAGGTGATCCT
Source organism: Trissonchulus latispiculum (assembly GCA_030248195.1). NCBI lineage: Eukaryota > Metazoa > Nematoda > Enoplea > Enoplida > Ironidae > Trissonchulus > Trissonchulus latispiculum. Next base: position 19,719 of record JASAND010023539.1, on the reverse strand, counting down.
GACCACCCCCTGGCTCCGGAAGGTCCTGACCGGGTCAACCGGCTGGACCGTCTGCCAGAATGGGGTTGAGGTACCTCAAACATGCGCTATATAGGTTTTTCGGGTCGCTGAGGTCGGATTTGGCATTAGTTTTGCCCTAGCGGTTGCCCCAGAGGCTTTTTACAAAAAGTTGATAGTGATTTTTCTTTTGTGAATTTGTTCACAAAAAATCACCTGCTGGTGGCGAAGCCAGAGTGCATGGCAGGGAATCCAATATACCAAGAACCAATATGAAGAACAAGAGTAAGCGGGACCCCACCCCCGAGATTTCGGCCTTCATGTGTCGAGCATCTTGCAAGTAATTTCCATTAGGAAGAGCAAAGCTTCCCACTCTTCCTCATTATATACTCTTGAAAGCAGAGACTTAACAGCCTCGACCCATAAGGATTCTTAGCAAACCCATTTGTCGCCATAAATACACTCGCGAATATATGTGCTTAATGGGAGTTGGGGGAGTTCACATTCCCTCTCCAGGTCTTCACTTCGCTGTCGTGTTGTACAATTGCGGTTTCATCCCCACCCAATTCGCCTCCGGCAAATGTCAGTTCGTGACTATTATCTTAAGAAAAGTGAAGAAAGAAGCATCAATGCTCTAGGTTAACGAACTAAAATCAAAGATACGTCATTTTTTCGTTTGTAAGCTACACTGCTTCTGACTAAGAATTCGTCGACTAGATAGATGTTTTTGTGGCGAATTCAGGACTGTCAAAAACTGTTCCCCAAGCAGAGGTTACCACTAATCCCCCCTGCCTGTTATCAGTCAAATTTTGTGTTTTAGAAATCTCGATATCTTTAATGTGCCCGCAGATTATGTGCTGATTTGCTGCCCGCTGTCATTGCCTAATCTCTAGCCTAATCCCATCTCCACAACGACTAGATATTTTTCCGACGAATTCAGATTGTCAAAAGCAGATCCCAGTGGAGGTTACCATTAATCCCACCTTGACTGTTATCAGTAAACCTCTCTGTTTTCCTAGAACACAGTTCTTCCTCTGTTCTAGAAATCTCCTCAAGATTTCTGGATGTACACGTAGATTACTTCCTTTCGACGCTGTCTTTGGCTTAATTCCTAATCCCCTTTCCGCAGCGTTTATCACTTAAGCCCGGCTCCAGTATGGTTTACTGGCTAGAAGAGTCTCTCATGGCCAGAGCATTTCTAGATCAGCGAGCCAAGTTTCACTCAGATCTACTCTTGCATGAGCTCAGCATTGCCTCTGAAGTAAGACGATTATACTGTGCCGAAATAGTAAAGGGCTATACTAGGAGAGGAGTACATAACAGGTAAGAGTGTGACAACCGGCAAGCTCTATGTGATCAGCTGTAGGTACATGCTCTGTTCGCCAACGGCTGGCCGATCACATCCACAAACATTGCAAATAAATTAGCCCGCCACGTATCCTTGCGTTTGAACGTTCGAAGTATAAATACCTTACACTAACAAAGTCGTTGGGTTGTTGAACTATGACATGCAAAAAGGCGCCCACTACACAAATCTGTAATGGGTATACGTTTGTATAGGGAGTCATTGGGTAGGTTCACGCTTAGGGGCCAGCCGATAGCGTACAGAGCATGCACTTTGAGCTGATAAAGGGCGAAAATGTCAGCTGTCACCCACTTACCTATTAAGTACTCTTGGTTACAGCAAATATGAATAATTATGGTTTTAGTAGTAACTGGTAGTACCATCATCGGAAATTTCTTGAGTAGGTGAATTCGGGTGAATTCGACCAGAAAACTTGATTTCATAAATCACGAACTTTCCAACGTGACTTGAACTGCGAATTGTGGTGTTTGAATATGTTTCTGTCCATATAGTTGTTGTTTGTTCGTGTTGATATGAACAATTATAGTTATTATATTATCTAGTACACTAAATACCTTTGTTTTAGGTAAGATACACTGGTGCCATTGACCGACCCCTGGAGGAAAGACGGCAACAGCTCCTGGCAGATGCCCACGAAGGAAGTATTGATATCGTAAGTTAGGATAGTCTTGAGTTTAGTAGACGAGATATTTTTGTACAGGTACTTTGGAGGTGTCTTCTTAGTTGGTCCACCTCTACAAAGTCTGGTACACTGGCTGCGTTAATTGGCACTTAGAGCCAATGCGTGCACTGCAATTAGGGTTGTGCCACTAAGAAATTTCTCGGGCCGGGCTCGGGCCGAACTGATTTCTCCGTTTGCGCTCGGTTCGGGCTCGGACCAGTCCGAGCCCGGACCGAAGCCCAAGGCCCGATTAACGGCCCGAGAACAACACTAACTGCAATACAATGGATAACAATGCATGCATTTGTAATGTGGGTGATAGCGACTGCGCTATCACCCCCCTTTCCAATATTTATATTTCGCGCTTTTTCCATTTTTCTCCCAAAATTCCCAAAAGGTCTCTAAAAATCCCCCCTTAAGTAAATGTTGTAATTTTATGTTCTGTCTGCAAAGACAGATCATGCACGTCAGCAGACGCTGACAAAAACTGGTTTATTCCAGTTTGTCTCCTTTCTAGGCTGACGCAGACTTGTTATTGGCAGTTGGGAGTTGTCTTTTGTTCAGATGCAGTCGGTCATTCCTGGGGGCCCTCCCTTAAAATTCTTCCGTGTCTGTCAGTTTTGCTTTAGAAATTTTCTATTTAAAAATCTATTTATACTTACCCCTTATATCCCCACCTTTACTTTCTAACTATTTTCCTTTTTTCTTTACGTTTAACTCCTAACTCACCTCCTCTCCTTCCTCTCCTTTTCAACGGGGTTGCCCCCGTTCCCGCGGGTCTAACTTTGCTAGCCGATCTCCCTCCCCCGATCCTGTTAATTCCCTTCCCTCCCCAAGTAATTGCTGGTATTCCCCATTTAATTGTTACCCTCTTCCCTGTGTTCTTGTACGGTTATATTCAGTCGGGTAGCCCGCTGTCTGTAACTTAACCCCGCACTGGGTAGCCCGGGCGGGGTTCCTTTGTTGTAATTTTGTTCCCTTTCTGAAATTAAAAGCGTCAGTTGCCCTATATTTTACTTAATTTATTTTTATTAACTGATATCTAACTGGGGTGCGTTTTACAAAGCCCTCTTATCTTTAGGAGCTCCTAAATTTGCAAGTTAAGAGCAAAGTTAAGATTTAGCTGTTTCATGAAGGGCTCCTAGTTTAAGAGAGCTCTTAAAGTTCGCTCCTAAAATCGGAGCACGTTTTAGCACTCCTAAACCCCCTCCTAAGTTCAAAACAGCACTGTTTGTTATTGTTTTGCCATAAATCTGATGCAATACGCAACTATAATTCCAAGAAACACATTTTCAATAAATGCGATGGATTATATCAGGAAATTTCTGAAATTTAAAATGTTTAGTTTTCGTCACTAAACTTACATTTTTAAATAAAGATTTTTTGCCCTATTAAAGGGATTAATTATTTAGTATACATGGCTTCAATTAATTTCAGTTAGTTATCATCAATTATTTTACGTTGAAATTACCAAAAATATGTGTTCTGTATAAGTAACAAACTTAAGAGCAAACATAGGAGGGCTCCTAAATTTTAGCTGAAAATGGTGTTAAGAGCGCTCTTAGCGTTAAAATTTAAGAGCAATCTCCAAGTAGTTTTGTGAAACAGTTTAGGAGGTCCTCCTAAGTTGCTTGGAAAACCCTCTTAACTTTTCACTTAGGAGCAGCTTTAAGAGCAAAATTTAGGAGGGCTTTGTGAAACACGGCCCTGGTTTTGATATTTTTGGTAGCTAGGTAGAATTCTGGGATTAGCCCGGAATTACCCTGTGAATTGAGTCGGCGTTATTTTGTATACGTAACTTTCCCAATTCTCTCTAGGCGCCCCGTTGGCGTCCCCCAAAAATTATTCTCCCCCTTGGCGAGCCAAGTCGGTGGATTAGAGCCGCCTGGACTAAAGATTTCCACCCGCAGTCGCTGGTCAGCGTTCTTGCGCACAGTTCCCTTGTAAAATTTGGGGCGTGAGCTCTGTGGTTAAATTCCCTAGCTCTCCCATATTTTACACATTAATTCATACTTTTACCGTAAACACTTGCACGTAAACACCTGATAACGGTGGAGTGTGGTTGATGTGTTTGGGATTCTGGAAGATAACGCTGGTGCTGCTGTTCGTCGAGCCTTAAGAGACAGATGGAAAAGATTGTGATGGCTATACGTCCGTATCAATTTTATCTGATTACCTACTTCGTGTGATAAAGCTATGCTCAGGACTGCTGGAATTCTCTGAAGCTACACTCTGACTAACTGGGAGTGTTTTGTTGTGATTTTATGTTTGAGCTGTTTAAAAACTCAAAAACATGCTTGAAAGTAGTGATGTTTCAGTCACTGAAACTAAAACTGATACTAGGTTTCAGTCTGTACATGTTTCAGTTTCAGTAGCGGAGACTGAAATTGAAACTGAAACTATTTTGGAGCGCCGACTGAAATTGAAACAATTTTGGCTTAACGACTGAAACTGAAACTGAATCTATGCTCAGTCTAGAACTGAAACTGAAACAATGAAAATCTGAAACTGTTTCAGTCCCTGCCTAAACATACGAATTCAGACTACGCTGGTACTGAAAATGGTTTCAGTTCATGCCCAGAAAACTGAAACTCTATTTCAGTTTCTGCATACAGCTAATGCCCTGTTAAAGATTACTGCTGACATTCCCACAATAGTTTTATTGCGGAGGTTTGCTCGTTCGCCCGCGCACGCCTTCACATTCTTAACACAATCTGCTGTGTTCAAGTACATCAAAAAATTGATGTGTGTCTGGCTTACTTGTAAAGATTGGCAATTGTTAGAATTAACTCTTTTTTGGATTTGCTACACTTCTGATTCAGTAAAATTTACTCGTTTAACAGCTTGACTTTCCCTTTTTATTCCGCTGGAGGAAACGGAAAGCTAAGGAAGAAAATAACTGATCTGTGAGCTCAGCAAAACGGATAAACGGAAATTCGGGGAAACAGACAAACGTACTTTAGAAAATAAGTATGAACCGGGTTATAGAGTATCCAAATTTGTTTGTTGGCTTGGGTCTGGAAGTGATGAAGGAAGGAATAGAACCTATTCTATTACAGTAATGAACAGAAAAATTAGCTAACAAAGTATATGTCGCAGTAAAGTAGTACATTTAGTGATGTACTAAATCCCTAGAAAATTTCAGTGATGTACTACATCACTATTCAAGTTGTACATCGGACTTCAAAGGTCTCAAATGTACAACTTTACTGACAAATTTCAGTAATGTAGTACATCACTGAGTGATTGTCAGTGATGTAGTACATCACTAAAACGTTTTCAGTAAATCAGTACATTTATGTTTGCTTCCTGTCTTTATGCTATAGAGAGAGAAAATTTACAGTCTGAAGACCTAAGGCTATTGACAAGATCTAATTCGAGAAATTTAAACAATAGAAGGAACAGATTACTGTAGGATAATTTTGAAAACTAAGTTTGGTTTAAACAATTCACTATTTCTATTTGATAAATGCTGTAAATTTTTACTGTTTCCAACGTATTAAGACTTAACGTTTTAAACAATTTTTGCGGTGACCATTTATTAAGGTTCCCAGCCATCTTCCAATTTTAAATTAAAATGAAAAACTATGAACCTTATCATCCGCCAGCCTAGCTAAAACCTGCCCTAATCTTTATGTTAGATTATTATTTTTATACTGGAAAGAAGAAAAGAAACACAAAAGTAAACTGTTAAATTGAGTTTAAGTCTAATAATTTAAGTTTTAGTTTAAAAAGTTTTGACAAAGTCAAATGTGTGCATAGCTTAAGCCATGGAGCCAATAAAAGTTGTACATTTGAGGCCTTTGAAGTCCGATGTACAACTTGACTAGTGATGTAGTGCATCACTGAAATTTTCTAGGGATGCAGTACATCACTAAATGTACTACTTTACTGCGACATATACAATAAAATTTCAGAGGTTTAAGGCTTGATGACCACAGCTGGGGCCCCCAGACTAAATCTAAGTCTTAATGACTTTATTGCACACCCTGCTGTGCAGTTTCCAATTTGATGTCTTAAATAGAAAGGCCAAGCCTCAAGTATTGGTCAACTCTAATACACAGTTGAAAGTACAAATATGTAGAGGGGGGGCCCCAGCAGTAAATGTATGAAAAACAAAATGTAATATTGTAATAATATATACAGCTGATTTCTAATTTAAATGAAGCTTTTACTGTAAAAGCTTGAAGCATTAATTAAAGGATTTTTGTAAATTCAAAAGTGTAAATTGTAAATGTAAATGTAAATTGTAAATTGTAAATGTAAATTGTACATTCAAATTCAAAAACTATTTCTTTATCTCTAAATTTTTATGGAATTATCTGTCTGTATTATAGTGTGCCACCAAGGAATCAAGTCAAATTCAAAATTTAAAATTTCACAAGCTTTCATCTTTTCTTTAAATTTATCTTGTTGACTGCTCGTGACAAATGATTTTGACACATCCTTGAAGATAATCCAAGGAAATAATTTTAATTGATTTTACATAAATTAAAGCTTTAAGCTTTTACAGTTGAAGTTTCATTTTAAATGAAAAATCAGTTGTATATATTATTACAACATTACAATTTGTTTTTCATACATTTACTGCTGGAACCCCCTCTAGATATTTGTACTTTCAACTGCGTATTAGAGTTGACCATTAGGTATTTTCCCGCTGTGCAAACCGTACCACTGTGCAAACCCTGAGTACCGCTGTGCAAACCCTGAGTACCGCTGTGCAAACCCTAAGTACCGCTGTGCAAACCCTAATTACCGCTGTGCAAAATCTAAGTGCCGCTGTGCAAACCGTTGATAATGCAGTAAAATTTGCAAGTTTTTAAAGTTGGATGTTAGCAGTCTTGTCTACAAATAATTATAATAGTTTACGTAGATTAGACGGTAATGTCTTTCAGGTTAGTCCCTTTGTCTTTTCCGAAATTTTACTAAATGTAGACGGGCAAGACGGCGTCAGTTTGACCCCAAACGCTTCAAATTCTTAAATTCAACACTGGCACTTTCTCTTTATGATACAACTAGCAGTATCCTTTATCTCCAACACCAAAACTTTGTAAGTTTCTACGTTTTGTACGCTTTTTTGTACTTTTAACGAGGTTGTTGGACCTGACTGAAATCTTTTAAAGTATGCCCTCCAGTCCCAGAATACCTAAAATGTGATCAAACTAGCAGAACTTTAGCCTGCATATGTTTTCGACCACACTCAGAACAATGACTTTACCTTTAGTTTATAAACATATTGTTATTATTATAAATACTACTAAGTTAAGGTGTTCATCTTTGGATCATCTTTTCGACTTTCTCGCTAATTTTACATATGAAAATATGAAAACTAAACGTATTGTTATTTCTCTAATTTGTTGAAAATGGGTTCATCTTGGTTTGCACAGCGGTACTTAGGGTTTGCACAGCGGAACTTATGGTTTGCACAGCGGTACTTAGGGTTTGCACAGCGGAACTTATGGTTTGCACAGTGGTACTTAGGGTTTGCACAGCGGTACTTAGGGTTTGCACAGCGGTACTAAGGTTTGCACAGCGGTACCTTTTGGTTTGCACAGCGGTACCTAATCGACCATTACTTGAGACTTGGCCCTTCTATTTAAGACATCAATTTGGAAACTGCACAGCAGGGTGTGCAATAAAGTCATTAAGAGTTACATTTAATCTGGGGGCCCCAACTATGGTAATCAAACCGGTTCTAATAATTGCTGCACAATTTTAAAGATAAATGTTCAGATTTGAAATCCTGTTGAATTTTGTTTGAGGTTGTTAGCAGTCGATTTAGTATTATGATTAGAATAAACAGTGTAGAATGTCCGAATATGAAAGTAAACTAATTTTGACAAATAACCGAAACTAAAAGTTTTAACTGAAACTGTAAACTTAAACTGTAACTGAAACTGCGTTTGGACTTTGGACTACGACTGAAACTGAAACAATTTTAGGTCAACGACGGAAACTGAAACTGAAACAATTAGGTCAACGACTGAAACTGAAACTGAAACTGAAATTATTTTGGAGCGCCGACTGAAACTGAAACTATTAAAACAATTTTGAGTCAACGACTGAAACTGAAACTGAAAATATTTTTGGGCAACGACTGAAAGTGAAACTGAAATTGAAAAGATTTTTAGATGCCGACTGAAACTAAAACTGAAACTGAAACTAAAATGGCCTACAGAAACAACACTACTTGAAAGCATGATACTACAAAATAAGTGGGAGTAATGAAAAAGACAATTTTACAGTTTTATCACAGTTATATTGCTTAATACTCAAATGCTTTCGTCTTTTGTGCCACTGCTCTACATGAGTACATTAGCCCAGACGCAATTATACAGTACTAAATGTGGCGTATTTCTGAAGCATAGTTCAAGAACTCTGAGTAGTTAATTTCAACAAGGTACTATTTGAGGCAGTAGTTTTAGTTGTAAGTAGTAAGTTTTTAATAAATTCTTCCAAAATCCCTCTTATAAACTAGTTTTCTTAAATAGGTAGTTTTATTTTCGTAGTGAACGGCCATTAATTATCTGCAAATGTGCCCCATCGCTTGTGTTGACCGTACAGCTTTAGCATGTAGCAACATTTCTTTTGTGAAACTTATTTTTCGTGAAGGGTAGGGACGAAAATTTGGTCTGAAACGCTGTATGGAGTTTATCAAATCGATGGACCCAACAATTTACTGTGTGGACATCACTTGCTTACTTGTTTTCATGCTCAAGCTCGAAATGGCAAGACTACTGATTGTAGGTTTTGAGTTTCAACTTTTAAACATACAAGCGAGTAAATGCATCTTTGTGTCGACTAGGTACCTACTGATTTGTGGGAGTTTACTAGAGTCCACTTTGTGCGGCGCGAGATCGGAAGGTTCGTGGTTCGATTACAGCCGGACCTATTCTTTACGTTCAAGGCTGTTGATCGGGTTTCCCCATTTTCTTTCTTATAGTCCTGTTTCAATGGAAGCGATGTCTTGGGCTTATCCTAGGTTTCCAGCACTTAGTAGTCCCAAGTACATGCCACATATTTATGCGTCGGTCAAAATTCTCGAGACGAACGCAGGACCACGATTGACTTAAAGTTGGTTAGCTGGAACTTCACAGCTAAGTAATAGTAGCTGTTATTGTGGGTGGGCTTATTGAAGCTTAGAACACCAACGAATTACAATATCAACACATAATGCTACAGTGCAGTCAAAAGCAAGGCCAACGCAAGCAAATAGCAACGCAATTATTTATACAGCATTCCATAGTTTTACTTCAGCTATTTAATTTTCAAATATTAACACTGGCTTGCACCATGAAGAATAACTGAAGACTAACAGGATAACTCGGGGTAAGGACGTTATTTTCCATTTATTTTATTGCACCAATCAGAATTAACTGATTCTTCAGTTAACCTCGAGTATATATTCCGCAACTGGCAAACATTTTACCCTCAGTTTGATAAGGGTTAACTGAAGACTAAGGGGTTGATGTATCGTTAAACGGTTCTAATGCCTAATAGTCAGCTGAATAAATCTTGCTGAATCTAAGTAAACAAAGTTAAAATAGTTACCTGGCGGCAATTCAAAGGACTTTGGAAATTCAGCTAAGGATTCGAATTATGATTCCTGGAATTATACTGCCAAATTATTATTCCGAGTAAGTTGGTTTCGTCCGACATGAAAAGTATTGTCCCAAAAGAATATAAAATTGGCTAACAGTAGATAACAGTTCTTATATTTGCTAATAAGTTCGGGGTTATCTTTATTTTTCAACGGCTCTTTAGTTAAGTTGCAGGTTAAATTGGATTCGCCCGACATAAAGTATTGTCCCAAAAGAATATAAAATTAGATAACAGTAGATAACAGTTCTTATATTTGCTAATAAGTTCGGGGTTATCTTTATTCTTCAACTACTCTTTAGTTAAGTTGCAGGTTAAATTTATCTCTGAGCCTAGTCTTCAGTTTTGCTCCAGGTGAACTACATTCCTCAGTTATTCTAAATAGTTGGCAACAAGGTGGTGCTTTTTCCTATTGGGCAGTCTTAATATAAACTATTAACATCAAGAATAGCCTTATTCCTGAGCTTAGGTTAAGGGGGGTATACCCAGGGGTTTGCACAACTCCCTCGGAAAGCGCTAGTTATTTGCATGAAAGTCAGTAAGATATCATGGTTAAAAAGTTAATATAAGGCATCGATATATCCCATGACATCCGGACTGTAGAGCGTCCTAAGCTGATTTTTGATTGGTATTTCGAAAGCTCTGAATCTTTACCGGGGAAAACTACAGACCTAAAATCTTGCACATATATTTTATGCACTCAGTTAATTTACACACCACATTGTAATGTGGGTGATAGCGATTGCGCTATCACCCCCTTTCCAATATTTATATTTCGCGCTTTTTCCATTTTTCTCCCAAAATTCCCTAAAAATCCCCTGATGCAATTGTTGTAACTTTAATGTCAAGTCGGGAAAGATAGAGCATGTATGTCACGTGATGCTGACAAAACATGTTTTCCAGACTTGAATTATGTGTATAATCAGTTGGGAGTTTTCGAGCTAGCGTACGGTCGGGTCTTATGAGTTGAGGCCCCCACCTCCTGCAAAATCTACACCTAAACGTAAGTTGTGTATTTCCACCTTTATTCCAGAATTAACCCAAACTCTCTTTTGTTAACACCTTCTGTTATTCCTAATCCCTTTTTACATCCTTTTCTATTAACTCTTAACTCCCCCTTTTCCTACCCTCATCCTATCCTGCGGGGTTGTCCCCGTTCCCCCCGGGTTTACCTTTGCTAGCTATCACCCCCTCCCCGTTTGTGTTGTATTTTCCCCTCTGTCCCCCATTGTTGCTGGTTCCCTCCCCCTCTGTTTAGTTCCACTATTGTATCCTGTATTTTTGGACGGTGTTGCGGGTAGCCCGCTGTATTCCACTGTCCCCTCCGGGTAGCCCGGAAGGCTTGCTTGTACTTGTCCTAGTCCTGTCTGACCCCAATAAATTAGCCAGTTGTCTTTTGTTTATTTAATTAATTTTACCTGTTAATATTTAACTAATTTCCTCTCATTTCATAGCTAGGTAGAGCTCTGGGAATAGCCCGGAGCTGATTTGTAACTGAGTCTAAACTTTGCGTGCGTGCCCCCCGGTTTTGTCTGGCGCCCCGTTGGTGTCCTCCAAAAAGTGTCTGTACCCCTTGGCGAGGCAAGTCGGTGGGAAAAGAGCCGCCTGGACTAAAGATCTCCACCCGCAGTCGCTGGTCAGCGTTCTTGCGCACAGTCCCCTTGTAAAATTGGGTGCGTGAGCTCAGCGGTTAAAATCCCTAGCTCCCCCATATTTTACAACATGGCAGCTTTTGTTTCGGGAGTAGAGTAGCCGCAAAGTTGGAAAATTGTAAATTTTTGACTAGGTGACCTATCGCCGATTCGAGCCTAATCCTGCACATTCCACCAAATCTTCTAAGAATTTTTACAGAATATAGTCAGGATATATGGTTACATATGTGCCAAGTTTGGCGGGTTCCGGCTCTGTATGCGTTCTGAGGACTGCTTTATTATGTGGCTAACAGTGTAATACTGCTCAAAATTGGCATGTGGCTAAATCTTGATGGAATATATCTCATGCTAGAAGCAATATCGTGACTTGTTGAAATCACAAAAATGGTTTAGAATGATGATACCTATCGATTGAGTAAAATTTTGTATTTATTCTATGATTTTGAAATATTGCCATTTTTGGCGGGAAGCCAAAATTAGCATCTTTGACAGAAAAATTGAACGAATTGTTGAATTACTTTTTTGCTGCAGTCGACACGCTTCAAATTTTGCACACATTCATAGCATTAAGAGACATCTCTGTGCACAATTTGAGCTCAGTCAGATGCTCGCAGCGGATTAGGTCTCAAACGAAATATGCCAATTTCCAATTGCCATAATTTGGGGGTGGGTATACACGCTAAATGTTGTGCTGCACCCACGTGTACTCAGCCAATTTTGAAGTTGCGCATACACACAATAGTCTCAAGTTTCCTTTATGTTCGCAAGAAGTTTCAAGACATTGCCTCTTAGCAGTCTGGAGAAAAATCTAATAAACTTCGACCACTCTCATGGACGAAAACGTCGTGGGTCAGCAACTTTTCGAGGCTGATGTGAACGCTGTGAAAAACGAGAAGCATCGAAACTTTTAATTACTTTGAAGGAACCCAGGTACTAATATATGACAAAGTTTGAGCTCAATCGGAAAAATTATTTGTCATTAGTGTATTTGTATACCCTTTAAGGTTTAGCTATTCTCCAACTTAGTTGGGATATTGCAACGGAATAACATTTATTTCTGAGGTTGTGTTAACTTAGGAATATTTTAGTTCGAAACTAAGTTATTCCTATTTGGTGTAGACGGCCGTAAGTCTGTTTTGCCCTTCTATTTTAGGCTCACGTGCGAACAGGTTACAACTTCAGTCTCTATGTCAATGGGCATTCCTCCCACTTCGCCGCCAACAGCAGCAACAAGGATTCACCTCAGAGTTCTTCCAGTTCCAGTTCCAGTGAGCTGGAAGGGGATTCGGTTCGGATCTCAACCTCAAGCGGACGAGTAGGTTTAGATCAAGTTGATTTTCAGGGCCGCGTTGCAAAGGATTCTTCTAAAGCAAAGAGCTCTCCCTGCTTTGGTGGTCGTGGTCTCTCAGGATAATTTAGTTTCAAAGGATTCTCCTAAGCTAGGGGTACTTATCCACGTCTCTTCTCCTAAGTTAGGTCCGTGTCAGCTAAACTTAGGGGAAATTTATTGAAACGAGATTAGGACTCCTAACTCCTATCTGACAGCTACCAGGCATCCTCCTAACTACCATTCTAGAAGCCGCTTAAAAGAATCTTTTGCAACGCTGTCCAGTTCTCCATTCAGTCTTTTCTTGGGTTGGCCTACATAAAATGGAGATCCACTAAATACTTGGTTCATTTCTGTCCAGCTTGCGAAATTTAGCAATTATTCTAAGCTTTGTTACCCTTTTATTCCTGAATTTTCTCGGAACCAGCAGTTGAAAACTACCACATGTGCATATTGTGCTGTGCATTTTCACCGAGAGCACATAAAGAAACGGGACGCCATCATCCTAAAAGAATTAGATTAATGCTCTACATTTGGAATACAAGCAAGAAAGGCTCACCGATGTACTCGAACAATCAAAAATGTTGTTGCCCGAATTTCGAGCAAAGCCCAAATTTTTGCTAAATTTTCAGTAGAAAATCAATTAAATTAGTTCTAGGTGCAAGTGTTCATTCGTGGATAGGTTAAGCAATACGTCAAATTAATCTGACACAAATTTTTTCAAATTTTTCATTGTCGGCAGAAATCTGTGCACATCCAGGTTGTATATGCAGTTTGTGTAGAAGTATTCTAACAAAATTTGGTCCATGTGTTGAAGTAAAAGGTGCAAATTCCAAGACTGTCGACTTATAACTAACTGGCCATTGCTACGGACAAAAGGTGCCACAATCGCCTACTTGGCACGTATAGTCATAGTCCATTAAGGGGTTTTGTATATCCTTTTATTTTCAGATGCACATAGTCAGTCATTTTGTCCTGAATGGTGTCTGTATTGTCTGGCGCGGATGGATTGACACCAATTCCCTCGAAGGCATGGCCTGCATCGAATTTGACGAAATGCGAGCTCTGCACCAAGAAAGGGACGTTGTGCCAAAGGATCAAGGATAAACCTATTAAACCTATTGGTGCTCTCTTCTAACCTTTGCCGATAGTATAACTCTTCTGTATATTTCTTATGGAGATTGCTCGTATCACAAAACACTGCTGTTAAGGCATGAAACTGAAAATTATAGGTTGTAACTTTAGCCACTCTTTATCAATTAATTTTTGCATCTGAAATGATTCTTCTAATCAGTTTCTCTTTAGCTCAGGACAAGGTTAGGCTTAGAATTTAGCTTCGTTTGGTTTTCGTTGCCATTCGTCAATCCAGCTCCAAGAAATCTAAAACTTCTATCCCTACGAAGTTGAATATACCAGTCTTTAAATTTGCTGGCCTGGTTTGGTGAGTTTTGACAACTAACAAGAACATGAGTTTAGTGTAATTTTAATATCATATAAGCCTTGATTGGTTAACAAAAACAAAAACTTTGATACTTGCCTTTTGGCAGTTCAGAACACAGCTTGCGCGATATGGTGAAGGGTTACACCATTCTTTGCAATTCCCCGTATACATTCCGATCTGTGACATTTAGATTAGATTAATTAGATTATTTAAAATTAATTTTATTGAAAAATTATTCATGTTCGGATTATTCGTTGAAAAATTGGGTAACCTAGCAAACCTTCATTATTTGAGAAATATACCTACAGGAGCTAAGACCAAAGTTAAATAGATCTGTTTTTGTTTCTTCGTGTTTTTCTCTGGTCATTCACGGATTTCTCCATTGTTACATTCCTTGGAAAATTCCGCATATAGACCGATAATACTCTTTATTTGTGCAATATTATTTATTGTAGTTTATTTCAGATTCCCTGGTTCAATTGCTGGTTGCGAACGGTTCTGTTTTGGATCGATATCTTCTGCTTATTCCGAGCTATCTGGCAAGGAGACGCAGCATTTAAAATATGCTGGTAGATCACAGCTCTATTTTCAATGTCAAATTACAATTACTGTAAAAGCAGCCATTTATTTGTTCCTGTGACTGAGAAGACGTTATACAAAACCTACTTTGACTAGCTCAATGGAAACATTCATGTTTTATCTCAGCTTGTCTGACATCGTTTTTGATTGGTACTAACGATGTCAATCAATGTAGTCTTAGGAATTAATCGGGTTCAGGTGGAATGTTGGATGTGACTGCAAATTTGAAAGCTTTACTGAGTCAAGATGAAAGTAGCAGCAGTAACAGCATGATCCATCTTTCTAGTTCTGTAGATTGCTCACCTTAAAACCAACTTGTCAAATTTTGTCTATGTCATCCTTTTTATTCCGGCTAGAGCCGGAATCCTGGTTTTGTTGTATCGTTTGTGATTTCTCTTTAAAAACGCCGTATGTTTAACGCATGGCTAACTATTACTATTTTGTTGTTTGCATGATATGCAAATTAGTTTTTGTAATACAAGTTTGCTGATGAACAGAATTAATGCTTCCCTGAAAGTATTGTCATTTTGTATAGTAGTTCAGTTTATTCTGCACAATAATTGCCCTAAATGTACGCCAAAACGTTTGACAGAATTGGCTGATTCTTTGCCGTTTCTTTTGCTGTTACCATGACCGGCTCATGACCTCTGGCCAGTGGTCTGATATTATGGAAGTTATGTGGGGTATTTCAAGTTGCACACAACTATCAAATTGCCATCTAATCAATTCCCTGCTGACAAGAAATTTAACAGCTTACTTCAACCGATCGTAATAGCGTCACTCGAAAGCTGTTTGAATTCATGTTATGAAGCTGTTGGAAAGCTTTGATATTGTAAAGTAATCTGAGCATCTGAAGTCTAGTCTGTAGTAGTCTGTAGGGGATGTCAGCAGTGATCCACACGTTTAACTTTCGTTCTCTCTTTTAATTGCAAATTTTGCAAACTGAATTTTAGCAGCAACAATTTTTACTGCAACTGCTTCTGAGATAAGCAATGGCAATATTTAGAGAATTTTTCTGCAAGGAAAATACTTCAGCGCCATTTTCTTCAGCATCTCCAAGTTAACATACTGTGTGTAGCAAGCGATTGTATAAATATAAAAGTTCTATCCGAGGATTCAGTCTGGAATTTGAACGTAGAGCAGCCATTTTGTCACTGTGAGATAGGGCTGTGTCGCTCAATGTTGGTTGAAAAGGAGTCAATTGAGGCTTCTTCAGAGTTCGATTTTACACTAAAACTTTAAAGCGTTCCGGACTGCTTTTGATTACTTTTTTCATAAACTGTGACCAAAATTAACCTTGGTTCAGTGAATTAGAAGTGATATCTGTTATTTTTCTGAAATTACTTGTGTTTTTAAGCAGGCGCAACTTCAGGTAACATGAGTGTATTTTTTGCAAGATTAAACTTGGCTGCCTAAGTTAGCATCAAAGCCATGCAAAGGTCCTCTTACGTCGCGTACCGAGATATCGAATGGGATGGGTCCCACTTATAATTTTGAATTCGCTAACTTATCCCTGACAAGTTTTAGTTACACCAATGTTAAATTTTAAAATATTTGTTTAACATCCCAAAATTATTTAAGATTGGGTACATTCAGTTGACAAGTTTGTTACATATTGCAGTTAAGTTAAGCGTAACGGGATTACCTGAAATGTTTTATCGTGTTCTTGTTGTTAATTGTTAATTGTTAATATTTTGTATCAGCACACAATTCCCGAAATATTGACGTTGCAAGCAAAGTTAAAGTTAAACACCAAAGAAAAGATAGATCCCTTGAGGGTTGCAGCATCCGACAATCAGGATTATTGTCAGAGTAAAAGCACTTGTTGATGGACAAGTGTTGCACTACTTTTCCAAAGAGGTCCTGCCATTGCAGTATCATGCCAAAATTAGTTGGCAAAGTAGTCCAACTCTGTTGTGAAACGAGCGTTGTACTAGTTTTCCAGCGTTGTGCCAAAATTTATTGGCACTGTACTATAATGTCAATTGGGCTACTTTGCTACAACATATATATGTTGCATTGAATGTGTACAATCATTGAATGTATACATTCAATGGCCATATCATTGAATGCATACATTCAATGGCCAAATCATTGAATGTGTACATTCAATGATTATTGTCATTGAATGTATACATTCAATGATAAACTTATTGAATGTACACATTCAATGACCTGAATCATTGAAAGTGAAACTTGACACATTATTTCGCTCCTAATTTAAAGTTCAAAGCAACTTAAATATCTATAACGAACCAAAAAATTTTTTGTCTTCGATTTTGCTGAAAAGTTGCATATATGGACTTGCATTTCTTATCTAATCAGTAATCAGTAAATGTGTATGAAGACGTGTATTTCTCACGTAATCAGTAATCAGTTGTCTTGTGCAACGGAAACTAACTTACTGATTACTGATTTTTCCCTTAGTGCCACACCCCAGTTGCTTTCGCGATGAGGGGTTAGTATGTAGAATGTAGAATGTAGAATGTATACATTCAATGATTATATACATTCAATGCACATATATATATATATATATATATATATATATATATATATATATATATATATATATATATATATATATATATATATATATGTTTCTTGGAGAATAAAAGAATCAATGTTTTCATGGACTGGAAAATGTTTGCAAACTTGATAACAGATTTGACATGTTTATGAAACACTAGTCTTTTCAGCTTTTTCAATTAATAATATCGCAGTTAAGCTTTGATATGTAGTATTCTTCCGTATGAATGACTTCCATTCAAAACGACAAAGGCTTCAGAATATGTATGGTGTTGAAAAAATTAAAAACTTGCTTAATTTTATTTAGTAACTAAATCCATTAGTGTTTGCTTTGGACTTTGATGTCCAGCGTTCTGGAAATAGCATATTTTTGGTGTATATTTGCTCACAACAATTTTATTGCTTATTTATAGTCTTGTATCTGTTAAAGGTGTAGTTCTTATTTGCTTTTATGATTGATTACAGTTAACGTCGACGGAATATGTTTCCAATTTTTGCGGTGTATGAAAATAATAAAAAGTTTTAAATATCTGTAGTTTTTGAAGCTGTAATTGAAGTTGAAGTTGTACCTTGTAGTTGATAGTCATGCTATCGGATTGAAGCAAACTAGTCAAAATCTTAGAAACACAATGTTTGACAACAGTACGCTACGCCTACCGTGGGAAAACTGGAACCATCCTGAGACGGTGATTTGAGAAAGTTATATAAAGCGTACGCCAGCCTAATTCGCCCCTAACTACATATGTAGCAGCAAAAGAAAAAGATTATCATGCTTAGCTGCAGCGTTGCTGCAACATTCCAGCAACTACGCAGTTTATTTGCGTTCTATCCTATCCTCTTTGAAAAGACACATGCATCCCCTACCCCCTGTTTTAGTGATTGCGACATTTGCGTAGGTTCCATAGACACAGGTACCTGAACGGACGCCACACATTGACTTCCCGTTCACAACTACGAACGTGTGCCTATATCGTCGGACTTGCTGTGCTAGACTGAGGGGCGTTCCCAACGGAACTAAATGTTCTTACATTAATTCTGATGCAAGGTTTCTTCATTTTGCACAGAGGATTTCTAGACCTTTCGTATTCCTTGTACACGTGTTATCCAGTTTCGTTATTTCATTGCAGTATCATCATCATAGTTCTATTGAGATTGTTAGAATGCTTTGCTTGGTTTCCTACAAGCACTATGGTTTCGGCTTTTCTACATCTAACCTACACCGGTTTTGAGCTAATGAGAGTATGCATTTGATATCCACATGGACCGAACGTTTTCGCACGGCCTGGACTGCGAGCTTCTTGATTTTTCCAATACTCCAGAAACCGTCTGAACTGGTCATGTAAGTTGCAATTGAGACTATTCTTGCTTTACTACTTTACTACGTTTCATTAGCACCTCTGACCTGGTTAAGTTGGAGCGTGTTATGTTTTGTCATTTAGCTCTATGTCTGAAATGTTTATTCATTGCATGTAGTGGAAGGCGGTCACATGCCATGACAATGAACACTTGTGATTTATTGGTCTTGTTCCTAATTTAGTAACTGTACTCGAGCACACTGTAATAAATGAGACACCTTTCAGCACAGAAGAGAAATTAATAGTTAGATCTGGAACTTTTGCTAATCTTGAATGGCGCTTTTGTTACCAGGAATTTGATGGTAATTATTTAAACTGGAAGGAGAATTGTCTAAAATTGTTGCAAGGGGTTATTGTGTACTCATCATTCTTCTCAGCAGATCTGAAGAATTTCTCCTTCCATGCTTTGGACTTTTGGATTCTTATAATTGACAGCTCATACAGGGTCCGTCAACTTAAAAGTGACAAGAAAATGGACGCTTTTTAAGCATAGGAAATGTGGCATATGCTACATTTTCTTAAAACCCGTCTATTGTTGGTATCGGCTTTATGGATTACTCAAAATTTTGGTATTGGCTTCATGGATTACGGCATATTTGTGTTGCGGCTTTATGGATTACTGAAAATTTTGGTATAGGCTTCATGGATTACTGCCCTTTTGTGTTGCGGCGTCGTGGATTATGCAAGTTTTCTGTCTGAGCGCAGTGGATTACTGACTGAATTGTTCTGGTTGTTGTGGATGACTGTTGTATGTGGTATGAGAGCTAAAGAATTACTGATTAGGGTTGTTGTTTTAGTGGCATAGATAAATTCTTTTGAGTAATTTGTTGAGGATAAATTGTTTATGTGAAAAATAAATGAAGGCTTCGGCTTAGGCTTTTATGGTTTGGCTTAGGCTTAGGCTTTGGCTTAGGTAGGCTTAGGCTTATACAATTTTACTCTATTTGTATATAATTAACTTATATGCGTTAGGGTGACGGTTCACCACTGTCTTTGAATAAATTTGGCTTAGACTTGAGGCTTAGGCTTAGGCTTAGGCTTACGATCAGTGTTAGGCCTTGCTTTAGTATTAGTTTAGTTAGTTTATTTTAGTTTAGGTTTAGTATTCTGCGTCGGCCTTACTTTTGGCTTAGCGTTCGGCTTTGTCTTACACACTCTAAGTTAGCAGTGCTCTAAAGTTTGCCTTGGATTTACCCAGGTTTGCCCTAGCCTA
>JASAND010023538.1:0-47226 GCA_030248195.1 Trissonchulus latispiculum | reverse complement strand
GTGTATACCAGGTGTTAGCTCCGGAGCGGTACCGGTGTAACTTTGGAGTGACTCAGGGCTTTCAGAAATCTGAAGCGGAAGATTAAGGTTAGGAGGAAAGGGTAAGGCCAGGTCATAAGGCATAATGAAAAAAGTATACTTGGAGGTGTCTTCGGTGACTCGGACCATAAAGCCAAGGTAGTTGCAGAAGTGAGGGCAAGACAAGACAGGTAAAGGGGATATCTATAAAAAGTTGAAAACTGTGGGCTAGACGTAAGGTAGGAGTGACTCAAAATCGTGATCAAGTTTGGAGAATAAACTGGTTTCAATCAACGTCGACCTTCCCTGGGACGACTTCACCTTTAATTTTATTTTTACCCACGCTCGTAATATGTTATCCCCTGGGACCGCACAGAGTTACATCTTAGCTACCCTCATGGGATAGTTTGTTTGATTAATGACCTAATCGGGTCGGTGCTTTTGATCCTGGTCCCTTGGGGACCGCTAACTACCCTCTTTGGGAATTGATAAAATCCTCTAAAAGGAGCAAAAATCGAAAAATGGATCAGTCTCATTCGTTCTTTCGTGGTGGACGGTCGGTTTTAAAAGCTCTCTCGAAAATGTTTTGGTGGTGTTGGTTTAGTGTTCAAGGTAATGACGTGGAAATTTGGGACTACAGTGCGCCATGCTACTTCACCTTGCAAACAGCTACTGAGGATGGGAGGTCGGCTAGTTTTAAATTTAAGGGAAGTTTCGGATTACCATTTTTGGGGATTTTGGAAGGGCCGGACTTGGTTGACCTTCGGATGATTGACCAAAAACAAATTCCAATTACCGACAGCCTCGCCCAAACCCTGGGAACCAAGCTCCGCCTCCACCTCTGCTCCCCCTTATCCCAACAGTCCTCTTCAGGGCTACTGTAAATAGTTATACATTGTAAATAAAACTAAAAAGAATATAATAGAAAAATACAAAAACATTAGACTAGGACCGGGCTTAGGTTAGTGTATATTATAGATTAGGTTTAGGTACGTAGGAAATAGGTTAGGTAGGTAGGTACGTAGTTAGCTTAGGTAGTGTATAGATTAGATTAGGTAGGAGTCCGGTAATGGGCCGACGCCGGGTCCCAAGCCCCGGGGGAAGAACGCAGAGGGACGGAAAGAATAACACAAAACGCAAAACCAAAGCTAAAACTTGAAGTTGAACGTACGGTTGAATGAAGGGTCGTAGCTAGGTCAAAGGTCAATTACTCCGGGAGCGGGGCTCGAAATGTTCCTACTATACTACTTCCGTAGTTGGCGGGTAGAGACGTGGAGGAAAGCGCCAATAACCAATAAGAAACTCAACTTCCCCCATGGGGGTATTCGTAAGACTTGCACTTTTCTGAACAGTGTTTGGCAGAAGATTTCTGCCTCAAAGCGAACCCTGATTGGGGGTTGCCAGAGCAGACTTCTGCGTATTGCAAAATCTGATTAGTTGTTAGTGGTGGCAGCACCATCAAACGATGTGGAAATAGCAGAAACTGCCATCATCCTTTGGTATCCTGCACCTCCAAACGGGGAGGAATACGCGGCCCCTTCAGTTTTGGCAACATTAGCCTATTTTTGTCAAATCGTCGTCGATTCGATTCTTTTGATAATAGTAGAATTGTGAGCTGTGGGATTATTTAAGCGGTCTGTTGGATGTGTGCCGTGACGGCAGAGTGGTAAGGCGTTCGACTATACGTCCTAGGTTAGAACCCCCGCTGCCACAAGACTTTCACAAATCCCCTTGCAAGGGACTAAGCATATATCGGCTCGCCGTGGGCTCCAGCCAACCCAGCTGTCTATCCTTAACTGGTCGGTAAATGGGTACCACTGCGATGGGAAGGTAACAGGAGTCTGTGTTCTGGCGTAATGCCTGATGAAGGGCTGGCCCCCCTTCCACAGTTGTAGTCAACATTAGAGTTGTCGCTCCTGGCTTCGGGCTGCGATCCCGGAGATAAACTCCGCCATCCTAAACCTTCTGTAGGTTGGAGATCTCCTCCAGGGGTCACTTACCTTTACCTTAGCTATTGGATGTCCCCACCTGTTTTAAAGCCGATTTAAAATGTCTTTAGATCGGTACTGCAATTTTTTCTCCTTATATCTGAAATCAATCAAACACAATAATAATTTTTGAATGGGAAAATGGTATAGTTCTTCCTTTTTTCTTCTGCTATACCGCTGCTATAAACTTATTTGGTGCAGTCAGTCCATGTTTAATCTTATTTGGATTTGATCAAGTACTGGAAGGGGAAGGCTGCATATATCTGCAGCTAAACACTTTTTTCGAAGGATTTGCAGCCTTCCCCCTACAAAAGAAGAAGAAATATTAAATGCTACAACAACTAAAACAACAACGATAACATTAACAACAACAACAACAACAACAGCAACAACAACAACAACAGCAACAACAACAACAACAACAACAACAACAACCCGGCAAAGATAAGAAGATATGGCACAGGGGTTGTTAGTGGTCTGGCCCCCTGTGCCCAACAGGAGGATCAAGAAGATTCCGTCCTCAAGGAAAGATACCAAGCTAAGTAACATTTCATAGAGGGATTATAAGATAATAATATATTTAAATTTAATTCTCACTTTTAATTTTTTTTGATTATTGTTTTAAACCAAAGTGACTTCTAAAAATCCTCAAAACGTTAAAGTTCCAAACTGTGGATTAACTTTTAGATGGCGGACTTTTTCCTTCTGTCCTGTCTTTATGCTTGGCCGTTCCCATCGCGTCCCTTCTGCAGCCTTTCTTTTTCTTCCTCTAGCCTACCAAGCAGGCTTTACTAGGTTTCAGCCATCTTAGTCACTCGAGGTATGCGGGGGGCAGCCTGCCTTGGCAAACAAGGCAGTCTGCCCTGGGTGTGACTGAGGCTATCCCAGTTTTCCTGGGAGTGGCCAATAACCGTACACCGACTTGGCTTGGGGATTACTTTTTCTATCCGTGATCCTCGCTTCTCCGCTTCTGGTCCGCCTTTTAACTTGGACTGCGGAGAGCAGCACCATACAGGCCTCATGCAGAGCCTCGTGGTGTCTGGGCCCGTACCAAAAAAAATAATCTTATTTCCAAATGGTTTGTGTTGTTCACCGGCCCAATTTTTCGTCAAATATATACCTTATGTTTTTACTTGTATTTTGGATAGCCGACGAAAGACCACTCTGGGCCTGGGCCGGCCGGTCTAGACAAGGCCGGTGCACAACACTACTAATCGTTTTATCCTTCGTTGGCTTCTGAAACACGAGCTGACCAGGCCAGGTGCCAGTAGTAAAGGTTTTTGCTAGAGAATCTTTATGAGAAGCATCTTTGTGTGCGGAAAAGCTCTCCAAGCTCTCCCAGAATCCGTGCATTTTGAAAAACTATAAGGAATGACAAATTTGTGGGGCTTTCTGTGCCAGTTTTAAACAACTGTTGCGGCGCACCAACTAACTAATCGTATGATCGTCAAAATTTACGTCAGCCCTCTTTTAATTTAAATTTAATTATTAATTATTTTGTGTAATAAAAAGTATCAAACTAGAACGCTGCGGGTTAAATTTTATAAACTGGTTTGTTTATTGCTTCAGCTTCGCCCTTGTACTACAAGTTTGCTGAAAAAATATTGTGCTGCAATGGTAGTGCTTAAACGGCTGGTTTAGTAAGTATTTATATAGCTGTTGCAGTGCAAGCGCCATTTCTTTTTATCTTTGCCGCCTGATACGCTAACTGTGCCAAAACTGCAAAAAACAGCTGCTGAATCTCGTGCGATTGTATCCAGTTTTGTGACTTCAAATTTGAGGGACGGATAAGATATCAATTTTGCATATTTAATTTTTTCAAATTTTTCGAATTTTCTGATGACATTTCGAATCTGGTTTCGTCAACTACACCGTCTTGCGTGCAGTCGAAAACAATTTATTGCACCCAGTTTGCTTGGCTGTACCCAAACTGTTCATGTAAGTGGTTTTTATGGATCATTAAATGCATTTTATCATCGCCAGGAAAATCCTGTTAACCCCTAATTTTTAAATTCTTTCAAGACTTTTTAAATTTTGTATTAATAGGTCCATGTGTACTTTCTGAATACTTATTTCCTGTAAATCACATCTTTTCGCCTATCCTATAACTAACTAAAATACAGTCAATTTCTTTTGTAGTCAAGTTCTTAAAATCAGATTCAGTTTACAAGGTATTTGCTACTTTACTTTAACTTTACAATTTCGTTTTACTTCTTTTTACCCTTGTGGACCTCTTTATAACGCCCGACCTCCGATTATATTAGAATTTTGTTTGAAACCCTGATTTGAGCAATGATGACATTTCATTGAGTTTCTCCTTCATTTATGTATTTCGGAAGGGTTGCAAACCAAAATCGCAATTAATCTATAACTTGCCATCTTGTAGTTACAGAGCAAAGAATTATTACTTTCGGCCTGCTGTCACTTGTCGGTACTGTTAATCTAATTGTTCTGTTAATTGCGAATCGAAGGTAGGAAATATTGAGGAGAAAAATAGGGAAAAGGGCAAAAAACCAAAGAATTTCGTGCCTTCGGCGCTAATTTTCAGATTTTAACGGCATGTATATTTATTGCATATACTGAAGAAAAAGCTTGAAATCCATTCAATTTTTTTAAGAAAATTACTGTTTTCCTAAAAAATGTGTAGTATATATATGTATATATTTAAAAAATTTTCAGTTTCTCAAAATGAAGAGAATTAAAAATCCGAATACGGATATTATTGCAAAAGCAAAAAACTTCTTCAACTTAAGGGGGGCCTCTGCCCCCAGGCCCCCCGCTGAAAATATTTTACCGCCACCCCCGTCACCAAATCGTGGATCCGCCAGTGCCTTGCACATTCAGTCCTTATTTTCCTGGCGATAGGTCCTTGTTTCGACTCCAGACAGAGCCAAATCTTTATAAATTCGCCAAGACAAAGCACAAGACATAAGTTCCAGTGATGGAACCGGGTCACTTAGGCTTGACCCGGTGACCCGGTTGAGCCCTGACCCGGCGACCCGGTGACCCGGTGACCCGGTTTTCCAGACAATTCCAAAACTTGCAAAAGATTTTCGATCTTTGCTAAGAACGCTAAATTTTTGGCGTCCATGTTCCATAACCATTTGAAAAGAATAACTATTACATATGTTTGCTCTAGGCTTTCTTGAAATGCGTTTAATAGTGTAGTTAGCGCAAAGTTAATTGCAAAACCAATAATTTATCCGTCTGCGAAATTTTGCAGAGTTTAACAGGAGTACTTGTCTAAAAACACGGAGTACTTTAAAAATTTGGTTTCATTACGTAGTGAGTTAAATTAAATTAAATTGTTCATTTACCTTCAACGTTTACCTTGGCTGCGAAAATAAACTGCAAAGCATATTGTAATAAATAGAGTTATGCAATAATCATGGAACTTATAAAGCTAAAACTAAAAAGCTAAACAATAATTTGCCAGAGACTGACCGATTCAAATAACTTCAAGCTGCGAAAGTGCTCAAGACTAAAATGTAGAAGAAAGCAAATGAATATTGTACATAAGCCAAAAATTTCTAAAATTTGAGGTAAATTCAGAAAACCTGGTCAAGACCGGGTCGAAGCTCTTGACCCGGTGACCCGGTTACGCCACTGCTACTCCCATAATGTTAGTTTTAGTTGATAGTTATATTCGCTGTTTAATTAGAATTAATTAATTGCAGCTAATTAGGATGGCAAGTGTCTCTCCGGCGAAACGATCCCGACTGGCTGATTTTTCCGAGCTTTCTTCGTCTCCAGCTACCACTAAAATGTACGTTTGGAATTCTGGAATTTTTGTTTCTAATATGAAATTAAAATTAAACGTTAAAGGATCAAATTAAGCAACAGCTCACTTGGAAAGGCCAGTCATCTAACCTTAGACATCATGAGATAACGCCACGAAGAACTGTATCTGATCAAATTAATCTTTACTTAATTAATTTTATTTTGTGTAATTAATTAATCATCTGTCATACTCTTATGCATTATGTACTCTTGTGCATTTTGATTGGACAAAATCAATGCTCTGGTGATTTAGTGATGTGAACGGAGAAAATTCATTTGAAGATGTGGATCTGACAGATCGATCACCCATGGAACGGGTCCTGAAGTGTGATCATCGAGATCAACGGGTGATCCCTGTGTCGGAAGCTGGTCAGATTGTGGTAGGCATTACCGCTCCGTGTTTTCAGTTTGATTTTCAGTTCAGCTAAATTGTATATACCAAATATCTTGGTATGCGAAGCGCAAGTTAGACAACAGGTTAGTAGATGAAATGAACTATGAGCTCATGTGGGCCAAAGCTTTTTACCAATCATGCAAGAAGGGAAACCGCAGCACACGGATGTTTGCCCTGATCGCGTTGCAAAAGATTCTCCTATGTTCCCTCCCACGTAGGTAGATATATACTGATAGGAGGATGTCTAGGATACAGATAGGAGACCTCGCAAACTGTTTTAAACTATTTTCTCCCAAACCGTTTCAAAATCTTCCTCCTACGTTTGTGAAAGTTAGAAGTAGCGGTCTCTGTTGAAATTTAATTTTGCTAACTGATCACCTTAGCTTAACTTAGCAGTGCTCTTAGCTTTAGAAGGATCTTTTCCAGTACTGCGCTTCTTTAGTTGCCCCTCGACCGAAAAGATATCTGGACTTCCTCGGAAACCAGTTCACTTCTCAAGCAAAATATTCCTTGCGTTCTATGCAGTGGGCCTGTTACTAAAACAATTACTGTTACTAAATCAATTTCGCTTTCTACTTTTTGGTCAGACTTTAGTTGTTGTGTGCTGCGTGTTGGACTATATTTCCAGAATACAGCTGGAGTATTTTTTGGAAGATTTTTTCTTGTTAGTGTTTCTCTCTAACGTAATCCTTTTGTAAGGGAAGCCGGCATAGGAATAAGATACTGATAAGCCTGATATGGAAGTTCAGCTGATGGCCTTGTGGTTGTAGTGGTAGCAAGTCTGACTCCGGAGATGAAGGAGCTTGATTCGAACCCCGGCTGAGCCAATTGTTTACTCTCAATCAGTAATGAATAAAGGAAATATAAAAAAGTCAATCAGTAAGAAATTTACTGTCAATCAGTAATGAAACCTGAACCTCTCCCTTCCCTTCTCTCTCCCTAAAGGCCAGTTTACACCACCAAACTTTCGCCAAACCAAACCTTGACCAAACTCAAGTTTGGCAAAAGTTTGGTGGAAGTTTGATGGTGTAAACGTACACCAAACGTCCACCAAACTTCCACCAAACTACCACCAAACTGCCAAACTAAGTTTGGTCCCATGGCAAATTTCACCAAACGTTTGGTGAAACTGACCAATAAGAATCCACCAAAAAGTCACACGCCTGTGTCTGTGCTATGTATATACACTTGCATAGATATTCTTAATGCATTTGTTTCCGCCCTTCGTCACCTTTTTGTTTTTGTACTATTTATTTGTGTTGTTTCCGAGGGATTTAAAAAGACGATTTCCAGTCTTCAGAATTAAAGTATGTAATGCATTGGAAAGCAGTATTGGAAATATTAAATGGAAAATTGAATAAGAACTATTAAAAATTAGAAAAGGAAGTATTGTACTAAAATTTTGCTAGGACCAAGTTTATATTTTGCCACTTGACTGTCACTTTTACCAGTCAATAGAACCAATGTTAATTAAACCTTTTAATGTTCCAATCGTTTACAATTTGCTTTAAAATTACCAGAAAAACATCTGTGAATGGGGAAGCCTCTAAACTCAGGCCACCTATGAAAGAACCATTTTAATATCGACAATCTATAAGTTTAAGTTGGCGCTCATATTCTTTTTAATTTCATTGGTTCCCTCCTAAAGTTTGGTGAAAGTTTGGAGGAAGTTTGGTCAAACGAAGTTTGGTAGTGTAAACACAAAGTTTGCCAAACTTTTTGCACCAAACTTGAGTTTGGCCAAGGTTTGGTTTGGCGAAAGTTTGGTGGTGTAAACTGGCCTTAAATCTTGGTACGGGGTACAAGGGTGGTCAATCTCTTCGGTTTCTTCTTGGACCACTATCCCTGGTAGAAGTGCTACTCCTTGCTTAAAATTGTTTTGTGTGTATATATATTTGTTCCGAAATTTTCCCATTGTTTTTATTTTTCTGTAAAAGCTGATTATTAGAAACATTTTTTGTTTTAAGTTTTAAGCATTCAAATTTGTTTACAAATTGTTTTCGAGCTCACGAAAGCTGCTAGTATTTGTATCGGACACAAAAAGAGAGAAGAAGAAAACATGAGAAAAATGCTTCAGGATTATTGCTTTTTTAAAATTACCGGCGAAACAGCCTAGTTGCTTCATTTCTGATCGGAAGCAGTCGAAAAGCTAACAAAAGATTTGCTAATAACAATTTTTACTGCTTTTTTAATCAAAACGAGGAGGCTAAATTTGGTCAAAAAAGCTGACATAAAATTTACAAAAGATAGATTTTTATTCCTGTGTTTCTAATGCGAAATGAGACTAATTTCAGTCGCCTGAAGCTCTTTCTAATTCCTTCCAAAAAGCCTAACAGAAACTATTGAAAAACAAACGGAAAAATATCTTGCTTTTGATTATATAATGTTTCCGTCCAAAAAGCAAACAGAATCTCTGCATAAACAAGCATTTTGTTCCTTGATCAGCCCGACAAGAGTCTAAATTTTGTACGGAAAATCTTCCTTTTTAAAAAACTAATGGAAAATATGTTATAAACAAGCTTTTTTTCCTCATTTTTCACTCATAAAAGGGGCTAAATTCTGTCGGGGAAAACTTCCTCCCTCCTGCACACTCTATGTTATTGATTTCAACCCGTCTGCTTTCACTCAGGCTTGTCGTGCATTTGAAACCTCATTGTTGTAAGCTAGGGACGCGCTTAACCTATCCGGGCTTTTCCCAGCTTTTTTTCTGCTTTCCATTTAATCTAACGCAACACATCTCACTGGTTGCGAAACCTGATGTCAATCATCTGTCCAGATTAGGACATAAAAAAGCAGAAACTCTTTAATTATTTAAATATTAATTTTAGTTTTGATTTAACGCTTGGCTTATCGGAAAAGCTACAGCTGCAAAGCCTGCTGCTTTTAATAAGGAAATCTTTGCTAAAATTAATGGCTAGTATATATATGTACTCTGAAGTTTCTGAGTTGTGATTTGTGCTTTCACTTCTAGTAAAGTTTTCACTTTTTTCGTGGGAACAGATTCTATGGGATTTTTTACGTTCTGGAGTAGTTTTAGAATGTCTCTGCATACAGTATTCAAATCTTTTTTGTAAATTTTGAGCTTAATTTAGTAAACGCGTGCAGCAGGAAGATAGGTGTTGGTTAGATGCTTTGAGATGTAGGCAGATACTTTTTTGACCAAAACTTGGCATTCATTTTGCTTACATTTTGTAGTTGTATGAGTGCTCCTGATGATGCTTTAATGCCACAAACCAGTTAAAGAGTCCAATTATTGCGCCATGTGTATAATGTATGCTATATCCTTTCTATTCCTTGAAGTCATGCAAACCATAAAACGATGATTTATTGCCACAGAACCCAATTATTACTATATATACGTGTGCTAATTCACTACCTCCACATTTCTTAAAATAGTGCCAGGCCTGTTGCGGTTCCTTTTTTTCCTTTTATTTCCTTTTTTTTCGAGAACTTCCTTTTATTTCCTTTTTTTCGCCCAAAATTCCTTTTATTTCCTTTTTTTTCTGGCTGACTTCAAAAAGTCTAGGAATTTACAAACTTTTTAAGCAAAATTTACGTTTTTGCTCATATTTTTTCAAAAATTTCCGGCTTCGCCGGGATGTGATCGTATGGATTTTAATTTCAAAGTTGGTTTTATATTTTGGACGTATATATTTAATAACTTGATTTGGCTTTACGTTTTGTATTTTGATCTATTTGGCTGGAAAAGTGTAGTTTTAAGCTAAGTAACGGCTGAGTTTTTGCAGTTTCTAGAGTGCACGAAATAGCAAATTTTAACGATTTTATTCTTTTCAGCACATGTATTTTTTTGTTACACAACGCTTAAGATTATATAAATTTTGATGGTTGTAGGTCGCTTCCAGGACTTTGCAGAAGATTTCTAACATTATCTAAACTTCTCGTTTTATCGTTGAGATTTTTTCAAATATTATCTGGCATAGTTTACTGTGGCAGCATGTTTTCTTTGTGAATGCGAGTTTATTTATACAGTTTAAAAAGTGAAATGTATTAACAATGCGGAGTTTGATAGGAGGTTCATGTTAACCTGGACCGGTTCTATTTAATTTTGTCGTCCAAGATAATTGCTTTTCTTTCTGGAATAGTGAAAACTTCTGGAGCTAAAATTTTTTGAACAAAATATGTTTCTGCTATTTCAGTTTTAGTTCTCCTTCTCTTTTCTCAATTTTATCGACTACCTTCCCACCTAGGTTTAAAGAATTTTTTGAAAATTTTTAATTTAGACCCTCAATTTCCAGGCCCCGGCCCGGCTCTTGGTAGTGGCGTCCCCGGCGCATCTCTAGAAACTACTTATAGTAGAAGAACATAGCTTCAGTGTTGCTTTTGGAGTGCCAGGCATTCCGTTACTTGAATCTGTACCATTTATTTCTCAAAAAATTTTGGATTTTCGAACATTATCCAGTACTTAATTTTTCCAAATTCCAACTTATAAAAATCTGAAAATTTTCCAGCTTATCATAAAAATCTAAAAAGTCCACCACTGTCTAGTCCCTGCCTACTATAAGTCTGTGTGTAAATATGCATAAAAGTTTACAGGCGGCAGTACAGATTTCAGGAGCCACTTTCAAATGTCAATATAAAAA
Organism: Trissonchulus latispiculum; assembly: GCA_030248195.1. Classification (NCBI taxonomy): domain Eukaryota; kingdom Metazoa; phylum Nematoda; class Enoplea; order Enoplida; family Ironidae; genus Trissonchulus; species Trissonchulus latispiculum. The sequence continues at coordinate 36,445 of JASAND010023538.1, read as the reverse complement.
ACTCGCTCAGCTTCGTCGAATCTATCCGATCAGAATAAATTTTTAAAGCAAAAATAACATTAATGCGTTAGCGTAGTAGCAAGAAAATAGCCTTTAAAGTTTGTTATTTTTGCCAGTTTTCATCGGGAAAATTTCTTTTTTTTCCTTTTTTTCTGTTTCAAAATTCCTTTTTTTATTCCTTTTTTCTGAGGAAGGCCGCGCAACGGCCCTGTAGTGCAAATAACCTTCTTCAACGAAGCTTTGAAGCTTAGTACTGCTAACTTGACTATCTTCTACTTTGATCTCTGCCGCCTCAGCCCTATCTTTTCTAAATGTATGACAGTGAAAGTGACAGTGACAACATTCCCGAGGTCACCTTTAACCTAAACGACTGCTCACTGGAGGCCGGGCCTCCAAGCCCCCCTGGACTGCTGGGGTCACGTGACCTGCCGCCGCTTCAGCAGCCTATCGTCAGGTCACGTGACGTGTCCCCGACGCCCAGCTACAGTCAGACCGTCCCGGATCGCCTGTCCCGGATCAGCTCGGTGGAGGCGATGCTCCAACTGGGTCAGCTGAAGCTGATGAACGTTCACCGGGCTGTGGTCCCCATACAGCCGGATGTGGACGTTAATCAGCCTCCGCTCTCGTCAGAGGTAAGATGAGAAGAGGAATTGAAAAAATGAAATTACTAGACACAAGATAGACACTAAGTCAGACATTTTGCTGGGTTGATTGATTGAGTGATTGATTTATTGATTGATTGATTGATTGATTGATGGGATGGGATGGGATGGTTGATTGATTGATGGGATGGGATGGTTGATTGATTGATTGAGCGAAATAGAAATGAGAGTGCTTGAGGTCTAATAGAAGAGTGTTTTTAGCTGGTAGTTTTTGATTTTGCTGGGTTGATTGATTGATTGATTGATTGATTTATGGGATGGGATGGTTGATTGATTGATTGACTGATTGATTGAGCGATTGATAGGCTGAGGGACCGAAAAGTGCTTGAATTTGCTGAGAAAGCATAGCGTTGTGTTAAAAACGCTTTGCTGTCTTGGATGAAGCTTTTAGACCGAGATCGGCTTAAGCTTCAAGCTGTTAAACTAGCATAATCTCAGTTAATGGACTTTGTTTTAATTTGTTTAGCTTACTGCGATCGCTTTTAGACAGTTTTACTGAAACTGATTATAAATAATAACTTCAGCTGTGGTAACAGAACTAACGAAGCTACAAAATGTGATCTTTGAAGCCCAGCTGTATGTTTTGTTCTGTTTCAGGTTGCTGCTCAAGAAAAATCACGACCTGAGGACCAGAAATTCCGAGAAGCCGAAGCTCGAGTGATGGTACTGTACACTGGCGGCACTATTGGGATGAAGACTATTGATGGAGGTGATGCAATATTCAAAATCTTTTTCCTCACTTTTTATTAAAAAGCTATGACTGCTTTTTGTGCCGTAAATTATTTGATTCAGGTGTTTAGATTTGCGTTCGTTTAGTTTTTGGTGGGCTATATTTCGATACAGTTGTCAACTTTATGCCACATTTTTGCATATATAGTCCTTGCACCTTAGAAAGGCCTTGACAAATTCTGGTTGCGGCTACGTTTTATTTAACGAACTTTTATTCAAAACATTTAGAAAATTTTATTTTAAATTAAAAGTTTGATTTCTTTTCATATCAGGAGTATATATTAATTATCTCGTATGCACTTCACCCACGAATTAATTTGGAATTCTGTACCTATGTACTTTCCTATTTCTCTCAGGTTAACCCGCCGTTAGCCTTGCAGTATATCACAGCACAAATGGAGTTACAGCTTATTTTCAGATTTTTAGTTGGTGCTGGAGCTTTTGATTAAATTTTCTTTTAAAGCATCCATTACGGAAGCTTGCCTTCAAATTTCTTTCAACACTTTGTTGTAGTTTATCAGCCTGTACCAAACTATCTGCCGGAAGCCATTCGAAAAATACCTCACTTGAATGATAAGAAATATGCCGAAGCACACTACAGTAACGTGGAATTTCCTCCCAATGTACTGCCGTAAGTTGTCAGAATTATCGGTCTCAAACTTTCTGCTTCCTTATAGGTTATTTTTGGGGAGATCTGGGCGGAGTACGTTTTTTCTTAAAAAACTGACTGTAGAGAGTCTTTCTAATTTTGAGGTCTGGGGGAACAGCAAAAGGTCTCGTGATGGTCTAAGTGGTGATGAGGTGGTTATTTTCTTAGAGAGTTGTTTTGCATATGCCCTTGTTCGCCGTGCTTGATGTGACATTTACTTTGTGGCTAAGCCAGCATAATGTTAGTCCCTTATTTGATTGACTCCTGGTTTCAGTTTCACCAGTGTTCTGAGGGTTTCCGAAACTTTTACGAAGATTGCGTTTGTCTAGAATTTTGTGTCTATCAAAGTTCACTTTAAACACTGATTCTATATTGTGGTAAAGTATCACTTTATTCTGTGAACATTTCTACATTTTTCTTTTAGGGAAGTGATTAACGAAGAACGCCGGACCGTTTATTGGGTCTTTGAGTATGAACCCCTTCTAGACTCCTCAAATATGACCTTTGATGACTGGATCAAGATAGGAACTGATATTATGGTGAGAACAGTTTATCAGAATTTTGCTGTCCTGTGCTATGAATGTGCTGTAATTAGAGTATCTAGCCCCCGAGAAAGCAGCTCCTCATCTTTGCTTTTATTCCCTGTCATGCCGATGCCACACCAACCTCCTGTGTGGTCTGTAAGGCTAGCGGTTTTTGTTTCGCAACTGAGGGTGCGAAAACGTAAGCCCGCCAATATACGTAGTTTGTAAGCTTCAGATCGTTTGCAATAACAAAATTCATGTAAGACGAGTAAATAAGTGTGAAGAATATTAGAATCATGGCATTTTTATTATTAATTGCATTAAATCATAGTTTATTTTCAGGCCAATTATCAGAATTATGACGGTTTTGTGATCCTGCACGGGACCGACACCCTTACCTATACCGCGTCCGCACTTTCCTTTATGTTTGAAAATCTTGGAAAACCTATTGTGATTACGGGAGCTCAGGTAAATACTTATTTCAGGTAAATTGTCAGAGTAAACATCATAGTCAGCGTAGTTGGAAACTGTAAAATTCTAATTTTACAGAATTCTGGCATGCTTTTGAATGATTCTTTGCAATCAGAGATTTCGTTCTTTCTTTGCTTTGAAAATATAATATCAAAAGCTGGTTGACTCTTTAAATTTGCTTTTTCTCATTTAGATTCCTATTTGTGAAGTTCGAAGTGACGGCCGAGAGAACTTTATCGGTGCCTTAATTGTAGCCAGTAATTATGACATTCCTGAGGTGTGTGTAGATTTGCTTTTTAAATGCTAGTGTTTTGGTAGGTATTATATCATTTTGACTTCCTGCTACCACAAACGTTTCTGGTAGCTAGTTTCTGTGTATTTCCGACCCCGATTTTTGCACATTCGGTGCAAAATAGTTTTTGATAATTTTTGGAAAATTCACCACATCACCGAGGACAGCAAAAATTTTACACAGAATATGCAGTTAGCTGAAATACGTATCAAAAAGGAATTAGTCATTACATTTCATATTGTGCTCAGCCTGTGTTCCAGGTAACGGTATACTTCAACAACAAGCTGTTTCGTGGTAATCGTTGCTCAAAGCTGGATAACAGTGCTCTGGATGCTTTCAACTCTCCTAACTTGCCGCCGCTGGCTACTATGGAAATCAGCATTATTGGTAACAGAATTGATGGCACAGTAATTAATTAATATTATTACTTAATTCAGGTCAACCTTTATGTAACAGACAAACCTGGCAGATTTTCAGGATTTAAATTGTAGCTGAACCATCCCACGCCTCTTCCAATAAAGAGGTTATTGAAAGTTTAAAATAAAAGCTAATTCGCAGAAATTGTGATTGTTTGCTAAATTTTGGCGCAAATGTGAAAGCTACTGTTTCTCAGGTTCAAAACCGTGTGCACTGCTATGTACCGGTTAACATTTTAAAGGATAGGAGGTAAGATATACTACTGAGACGGCAAAATTTGTTAAAACTAGCGAAATCGATGAAGTTCGAAAAATTGAACTGTTTAACTGTTTCAATCCTGTTTGCAAAATGGATTGTCTTAATTTACCTACAACTTTGGAAAGCAAGCCAATTGTTTTTTATTGTTATCCCTTTCAATTATCTTAGATTTACCTTACTTACTTACTATCTTAGACATACCTCTTGTCGTTGTTGGTGTTTATCTTTTGTATCTGTCATCTTTATTTTCTGTTTTCTATTTTTCTTTCTTAGTTGATTATAATGCCATCTATAGAAGCCCGGTGGCCAAGCGAGTTGAACTTCACACTGAGCTTTGTCGAGACGTTGTAATGCTTAGAGTCTTTCCTTCAATCACCATCGACTGTGTAAGTTTTGTACATACAGTAATTTATAGTTTAAGTAAATTAATTTAACTTATTTAATTTTAAAAATGTAATTTGTTAACTCAGTTAGCGTCATGTAGTTCGCAGGATCCACACTGTTACTGGAAAAAATTAGTCTTAATCATCGAGAAATTGTATTAAAAACAAATTATTAAGAAAACAAAAGACTATTATAAACTCAAATTATTAAGAAAACGAGAGATTATCATAATCTTGGAATGGAATTCATTGTTTATCGTATTTCACAGTGGGCTCTCATTTATGCGAATCAGTCAGCATTTACAATTTGTGTAGCCAACCAGATAACATTTAATCAAACTTTTAATGATTAATAAGTCTTTCAATTATTTTAATCGTTAATTATTATCTAGTGACGGGATGATCCTTTCTTGCCTGTTTTAGCTCCGCGCCTTCCTGGCACCTTCCATCAAGGGTGTGGTTCTGCAGACCTTTGGTGCCGGGAATATTCCCTCCAATCGACCTGATATTATTCAAGTCCTCAAAGAGGCGGCTGATAGAGGTTGTTATTCAATAAGTTAATTAAATTTTACTAGAATCTATTGAAATTCAATTATTAATTGTAATCTGTCGATGTCTTCACATACGTGAGCACACTTTGACAATGGGGGGTTCTGGTGGGAGGGGGGTCGCGACCCCTCACAGTTGGAGATTCTGTACAAGAAGTCGAAAATTTAGAGCAAAGGGACAAGGGACAACGACAGAATGAGAACAGGCCAGAGTAAGTTGTAGAAATGACATAATTTTTAGCTAAAAATTCTCAAAAACTGTTGTAAAATGTCGACAATTTTTTCAAAAAGTCGGTAAAGCAGCTTATATGCAATCTTTGAAAATGGCTCTAAGCTGTCAGTAATAAAGACCTCGATTTTGATAAAAATAAAAATTCTTGATGTTTTGGTAAATCCCCCTCTCCGTTTTGGAGCAAGTACAAGGGCAGGTAACATTTAGTTTAAAATCTCGGTACAGTACCGCTCAAGAATCAGTGCCTTTGTTAATGTATGTACTTGAGATGCCCTGATCACGATGCAAGATACGCGGCTTCAATCTCCTTTCTATTAAAATATGTAGACTTACCCGCTGCAACTTTACTTTTCTTCCCCCCTCCCAGTCTGATTCATGGATTAGATCATTGTACCATAGTTGGACCCCTGTTCAATACGACTTTTAAATTGTCGAAATCTTTAAAGCAGTCTTGATGAAAGGACCCCTGACTTTGTAAATTCTTAAGGTGGGGGCGGTCCATTTTTGGGTCATTTTTCGACTTTCTCCGATCTCGCTGATTTTCACATATTTTATTATCCAAATGGTATATTTTAACGAGTTTTTAAAATTACAGCCGTAGCTCTTACGGTTGTCGAGTAATTTCACCTCAAAGTTAAGATTTCGTTTGTTAAACATAGGAATTTTTAAAATTTGTCATTTTTTCGCGTACACCAAAAAATCTCCCGACAAACTTTGATGAATCTGGACAAATTATACATTTCAATAACGCTAAAATATTGATCTGCTGTACCCTGGTATTAGAATTTTAATTTAGGAATTAAGCTTTTTTAATTAATTTTTGAATGATTAAAATTTAACACGACTTGAGAATGAAGTCAAATTTTAATCCTTTAAAAATTAATTTTAAAATTTTAAAGGCCTAACTTAAAATTCTAATTCCAAGGTACCGCAGTTTAACATTTTATCGTTATTTTAATGTATAATTTGTTCAGATTCAACAACGTCGGGAGATGTTTTGGCGCACGCGAAAAAATACAACTTTTTGAAAATTTCTATGTTTAACACATGTAATCTCAACTTTGAGGTGAAATTACCCGACAACCGTAAGAGTTTACGACTTTAATTTTAAAAACTCGTTAAAATATACCATTTGAATAATAAAATATGTGAAAATCTGAGATAGTCGGAAAAATGACCCAAAAATGAACCCCCCCCCTTAACTAGACTCTTGGATTAGTTTATTTGTAATTGTGAGTATTTTAGGATTAGCGAAATCAGACCAAAGCTATATTTCCTCTTGTGCATTCTTTTCAGGTGTCCTGATAGTGAACTGTTCCCAGTGTGTGAGAGGCTGCGTATCTGGGCACTATGCTACAGGGAAGGTTAGTATTTATTATCCGTTGTTGGGATAATACTGGAGGTAAACAAAGACGTACATAGATGCAATAATTTAATTTCTTCACCGTATGCTTTTTTGAGGTATTAATCAGGTTCTGTAGGTTCCTGAGCAGTGTTGGAAGGAAACAATACTCCTAAGTGCCCACTTGGGATAATGTTTATGAGCTATCTATCTGTAAGGGAGTTGACACTCTCCAAATCCCGTGTAAAAAGATTTCTCCTAAGCTTAGCTACTGTTGGTCTCTAACGCTAGGACGCCTCGCGTAGAAGACCCCTTTTGAACCGTAATTCTCTGATGTGGCCACCTAGGCTGACACTTGCTAATTGTACTTGTGCTCTGCCAACGCTTTTGCTGCTAGAGCTCAGTGCAGTCTCCTCATGCTTGAAGAGCGTGTACCTGAATGCTGTACGTCTTACTGTCGAGAGTTAGCAAAAATTTCTTGTGGTGTTTTTCTGGAGTTTTTCTGTCTATTAATTAACTATTACCCTAATTAATTAATTAATTAATAATTATTGATTGTTAATAATTAACTATTAATATTTACTGCATATTTGATTTTGCAGGTTTTGTATGAAGCTGGCGTTGTGTCCGGTCTTGACTTGACACCGGAAGCTTCCCTCACCAAACTGGCCTATGTGCTGGGCAAGTCTGATTGGTCTCTGGAAAAGAAACGAGCTGTAAGCTAATTAATATTGCTTTATTAAGTAATTGGTAATTAGGGAATTTAAGCAATAAGCACAGTTTATTGTTGCTCGTTTGTTCCTTTCAAGCCTAGCCTATAATGTAAGCTCCAAGGTAACAAGAAAGAGTAAATTAGTTAATTTCGTGTATATAATTTATTTATGAAAGTGTCTTAAGCAGATTTTTGTGTGCATTTTGAAGTCGATTTAAAATTTAGTTTTTGCTTTCCGTTACAGATGATGGGTACCAATCTCCGCGGTGAAATCACCGCTATTCAGACCCGGGGTATACCGAAACGAGACTCCTATTCGATTGGAAATGTTGATTTCATCAGGGCATTTGCCAACTTTATGAGAGCCACCTCTTCAGAGGTAAAGATAAGGTTTTACTTTGCAGACTGTGACAGTAACTATCTACACAGCCGTATTTTGTATCTTGTAATGGTATGTAAAGGTGGTAAATGCAAAGGTATCAATATTTGTCTCGTCTTGTCAACAAGTTTTCCTGAGTATTTATTAAGAGCTGTTTATTCATATTGATAAGAAGACCGGAAATTATACACACTTTATACACCTTTCTCCACTTTATAAAATTTTAGATTTGCAATTTATTTTGGTATTCTTTGTATATTTGTATTTTAGGAGATTTCCCTGATCAAGAACGCCCTCCTTCCTCCCTTGATCTGTCATGCTGCCAGCGCCGGTGACATACCGCTCATACAAGATTTCATAAATAAAATGGTAATCTTGAGTTGTATGGCAAGATTTTCGTTATATTTCGAATTTTCTGTGCAACTAGGCTTCCAAGATTTCGACATTAATTTTACATACCTAGAGCTTTGGTGAGAATTTGGAAGACAAGACAACATTAAGACATGCTTAGATCATCAACTGATTTCATTCAATGCGCCACCTAGCTGGTTATCATAGTACTAGGAGGAGAATTTTCCTGTGTTACCGTTTACGGTATTTCTTTGACAGGTATATATATGGTCAGGTTCCTATTTTCTTGTTTTTTAGGAGGCGAACATCTCTGCGACAGACTACGACGGTCGATCCGCCCTTCATGTGGCCGCCTCCAGTGGAAGGGCGGATGTGGTCACTTTCCTTCTGGAGCATGGGGTCTCTGTTCATGTTAGGTAAAGCAGCAAATAGGGCTGACATTGTGCCAACAACAGGTGCTAAGGCCTGCCCTCCCGCCGGCCTGAATTATTTTCCATTATAATATTGGAAGCAGTTGGTCCGGAGCCTAAACTAGTAGCAGGAGCAAAGAAAATTTATTTCTGCATTATTCAGCACCAGTTTGTTTCGATTGGTGTTTTCTTCTTTCAGGGACCGTTTTAACGCCAGTCCTCTTTTGGATGCGATAGAGAATGGTCATTTGGATATCGTGGAAACGTTGGTGGCCGCTGGTGCTCATCCTCATACCAGTCCTGTTAAGATTGGTGTGGAGCTCTGCATGTAGGTACTACTACAGTCTAGAGATGAAACCGGGTCACTATTTACTGACCCGGTGACCCGGTGACCCGGTCGACCCCTGACCCGGTGACCCGGTGACCCGATTACCCGGTATTTTTGAAAATTCAGGTTTAAGCTTGCAAAAAAATTAAAAATACTTTATTTGGGGTGCGTTGAGTGTTTTTTACCATTTTTGACGACTAAAATATCTAGTTGGGCAAAAGTTTTGCTTTCCTTAAAGTAGTATCATTGGAAAGTGAATACTGTAAGTAAGCCGGAAAAAAATCAAAACATGGATTTTGCACTCAATTATGTGAAGTAAACTACATACTTTTTGAATCAAACAAATTGGAACAAAATTCTTTGCCAAAGTCATAACATCTAATTCTAATCATATGGTTTAACATTAGCACTTTCTGTTATTATATTTTATTAGTTATATATATTTTGGTAAAATAAAAATATTTCATTTAGTTGTATGATTGAAGTTTCACTCAGCGGAAATTCTTTGGAAATAATTTTTCGTATGACTAAAATTCAGAGAATAAAATCAATCACAATTGCTTCCTGAAGATATGTAGTAAGCCATAACAATTGCAAAAATGTAAAGTAAAACTCAGAATCTGTAAACCTGGTTTTGCTGAGAAATTTCCTTCCTACCGAGATTTGAAACCCACAGCTGGCCCTCTCCCTCCAAAAAATAGCAGCAGCGATAAAGCACTTACAGTAGATAGAGCATGGAGAATTTTAGATTTTAAAATAAAGATTTCAGCCTCTCAGGGCCCATTTTATTGTTTTCATTTTCTAGTTAAGATTCAACGCAATGATTTTAGTTTCAAACCTAGATCTAAGCTCGACAGGACATTACAAATATTATATGGACACTACTGCACCGACAAGCATTCAAAAAACTCCACGATTAAGTTAAGAGTATTTCTATTGCTAGTTTTTGAGTAATTGTTGAAGTTTTCAGTTGGCAACAATTGGTAAAACTTTGAAAAATATCCTGTAACAGCAAAAAAATTCCTCCAATCAAAAATACCGGGTCAAGACCGGGTCAGAGCTCCTGACCCGGTAACCCGGTGATCCGGTCTATATAGTGACCCGAACTGACCCGGTGACCCGGTTTCATCTCTGCTACAGTCAGTAGGTTATATCATATCACAACTATTTAGTTCATTAGTTCTGTAGATCAGATAAAATTTCTTGAAGATTGATCCATCTGTAGGCTTTGTAGCTCAATTGTTACATTGCTGGGAGTAGTGCGGATTTTCGAACGTTCCTTGAGATTTTTTGGCATCAGTTTTTGTAATGTTTTCTATGTACACGATAATCAGTTTGCTGTATGCTTGTTTGGGAATGCTGTCGAAATCTTTTATCATTACTGTATACTGTATGCTTTTAGCTTTTGTGTGCTGTTTCAGTGCTGCGCATGAACGGGATCTGCGCAGGCTTCAGTGCTGGCAGCGGGCCTGTGGTGGTGTCGGCTTTGCGGACTATGACGGTCGAACGCCCCTCCACATTGCCGCCGGAAAGGGCTATCTGGATGTGGTTCGTCTTTTACTTGGCTATGGAGCCGACCCCCAGGCTGTGGACATTTTTGGACGGTCCCCGCTTGATGAGGCCAAAGCAAAGAGTCATCAAGAGTGTACCAGAGTACTGACGGAAGCTATTGCGACCGCTCAACAGCAGCAGAAACAGAAACCGGAGCAGAACACCAAACTAAAAACAGATAACACAAGACCAGTCATTGCCAATTCGATTCTATAAATTCTAGACACGAAAGACATTAACGTAATAAGTAAAAAGTATGCATGTAACTGATATTGTAACTAATTTAAAAAAAGGAAGGTAACAACCGGAGCGTAAATTGATGTGGATACTTGAATAATTGCAGTTCAACAACACTTTAAGCACAGACATAGTTAAAATGTACGAGCAGCGCAGTGTTTTGCTCTGTAACAAGACATTGGTTTAAACACTGGATAAAGATCCCAACTTTTGATTGGTCGATAGTAACGAAACAGAGTATATAGCTAACCAGTAAAGCCCGAAAAATAGTCTCTACAACAACTGTATTCGCACTACAGTAGCAATTAAAGTACTATTTAGTGGTCGGTCACCTTTAGACTGTCCACGATGTCCTCGATCAGGAAGAGTCTTCGCAGCTGGACGGCCAGCTCCGTTCCGTGTCGCACCAGATTGTCCACCTGTTCCTGAACCTTGGCCGTCGGAATATGAATGTCCTGTTCCAGATAGGGCCTGCAACAAAGACACGCCATGCCAAACACTCAATGAAACTGGTATGTGCGGTTGAAAAAACTGTCCTGGCTTTTTGTGATACAGGGGGGGGGGTGGAGGGAACCCCCAGAAATCGGTATCCCCTCCCAGACATAAAAATAGACTAATTTTTAGCTCAGCAGTACAACTAGCAATTTTTAGACATTTTTGAAAAAAAATTTCGATCCCATCTGTCCCATCAGACTTGGGGGGACTCCCAGATTTTCACCCTCCAGAAATTTTTGCCTAAAAAAGAAAGGGTGTGGGTGTGCGGGGTATGCCCAAGACCCCATTTTGATAAGATTCAGATCTTTGCCTGTTAACAAAGGAAAAACAATTGGAATGCTCCCCACCCAGTTTTACACAAAGCACTATTTAGGGAAATGTTTATAAATTGCGACTAATGTTTGACCAAAATTTGACAATTCTGGAAGACAAGGATTAGTTAAATTGCTGTATAAAAGTTTTCTGACCGGTTTAAGTAAAAATGTTTGCATGAAATAATAGCAAACCTGAATTTTTCAAACAATTTTCGGTTTGACAATTCCAATTGTTTGGATAAATTGACCTGGGCCGTCCACACAAACTGGAATCGGGAAGGCTAATAAAAGTGAGCCCATACCATACTAAAACGGCACACAATGCCAAATCTTAACAATAAATATCCCCTTCAAAATCTTTCATAAGACTTCAACACAGAAGATGCCATAAATTTATTAGAATAATTAGCCCCCCCCGCCCATAAAATCTGAACTCTTCTGCTGAACGCACTTAAAAGGATTGCCCTCCTCTGTCTTGTTGATGGAGGCAGAAACGCTCTTATAGAGACGATAGCTGAGGGTGACCGTGAGAAGGATCAGACCCAGATAGGCAAAGACAGAGACCACGGAGAAGAGGGCCAGACAGATCAGGATGATCAGAGTGCCGCCAAACACCACACCCGTCTTCTTCACATCGCGCCAATAGATTAGATCCAAAACTGAAACAATACCGAAACAGGTAGACTTAGTACAGTATGGTAGAATAGAGTAAATAAAGCAACAACAAACAGTAAGCCCAAACAAAACGAATTGGGCAAGAAGGCCGGGTTAGAGTCAAACCGCTCTCAGTTAGATGATTCTTCGTTAGCAAACCAAGGCTGGGGAGCAGATCCCAAATATGTCGCATCTGCTCGCATGCCCAGTCCCCCTCATAAAACAGAAGCGGCAACACGCAATGTTGCACTGCAACAATGCTGGTTGTTTCTATGCGGAAATATGTTCAGGGTACAGTTAATCTTCAATCCAGGGCGAGATGAGACTGTTCAACAGGTAAGGTAAGGTAAAGGTCCGGAGAATTCTCGTACACTTGTCAGGGTCTAGGGTGCCGGTGCTCATCCCCGGATACACAGCCCTTGAACCAGGAGTGCCACCTCGAATGATGACTACAACAGTGGAGGAGGGGCCAGCTCCTCAAGGCAGATGCCTTACACGGTACGGTCTCCTGGTACCTTGCCACAGCAGTGGCACCCATTTACCGACCATTTAAGGATGGATAGCTGGGTTGGCTAGAGCCCACGGCGAACCGATATGTATGTGGTTAGTCCAGTGCTCAAGAGGATTTGTGAAAGCCTGGTGGCAGCGGGGATTCGAACCTCGGACTATCGGATCCAAAGTCGAGCGCCCTCACCACTCGGCCGTTACGGCCAACAGTCTCCCAAAAAGTCTGAACTAGGTTTCCTACTGAATTACGTAAACTATCAAGTACGAAACGTCCAACCTACACTGGCCAATCAACCGATCAAGATACCGCATTATCCCAAATCAAATCTGAGATCAAAGCAAACAACCGAAGGCAGGGAAAAGCAAGACAGGACTAATGAATGAAAACTAAACCTTTGTAGAAACGACAAAAATTCAATTCATCGCAAGTATCTGCTAAAACTTCTAACGAATCTTGGGAAAAAGGAGCTGAGAGGAAGAGAGAAGGCTGATATTGCTGACAGCCAAAATTGCAATTGCAAATAAAGTGCAATCAGCAGACTAGACAACAACAGCTACGCCAGACTCGAAAACGCGGCAAAATCGATGACAGCGCGCAGCACGACGAACACAGCAGCAAATAAACTGCGAATTGCAGCCCTCAATGAAATAAACACACTGACTTAGTAGAATATACCAAACAGATGAGGGGCACTACTATTGCACTGCAATAAATTTGCTGCAACTCCTATATAAAAAACTACACAGCCTAATAACCGTGAGAAACCATCACTTTAAACATGTTTTCAGTGACCTGCGCATCTACTAAGCTGAAAGCTAACATAAAAGCGAACGCAAAATTTTGGAAGAAATTTCCGGGGAGGTGGGCAGCCGCAAAAATCAAAAATCGTAAAAAACTGAAAATACGGATCTTTGCAGGATAATAAATAACCCACCCCAGGCCCACATTCCGCAAAACTCGATCAAATCAGCTGAAATTTGGGATGGGTTGCAAAGTTTTTAGATTTCGCGAAATTCAATTTTTTTCGATTCGTAAGAGGGGGACCAAGGAGAACCGAAAATTTTTTGTCGTCGATATTGTTGAAAAGTTGTAATCAGGGGTTTTCGAGGTCGTAGAACACGAATCTGAAGTCCGTTTTTCGATTCACTTTTTTGTTAGCTCAGTCCAAGCTTACATCTTAAGCTTAAATCTTTAGCTTATATATACTGAGCAAACGAAAAACAAAAAGCGGACTTCAGATTCGTGTTCTACGACCTCGAAAACCCCTGATTACAACTTTTCAGCAAAATCGAAGACAAAAAATTTTTCGGTTCCCCTTGGTCCCCCTTACGAATCGGAAAAAAAGCGAATTTCGCGAAATCTAAAAATTTTGCAATAATTTGAACTCAGCGTGGTCGAAAACATACCTATACCAAATTTCAGCTCATTTGATCAAGTTTTGTGGAATCTGGGCCTGGGGTGGGCTATCCTAAAAAGATCCCAAACTACTACCTTAGATTAGTGTTCAACAACTCTGGCAACAACTTTTTACCAAGTTTTTACATCAGACGACCAAAGATTAAGACGAAAACACCTAAAGAAATAATTGGGACCTTAAATAACAGAACAACAATCAAAACTTGATAGAAACCTACCCTGCTGTGACTGCTGGGACAGCCATTGACCCAAGGCACCAAAAAAGTGGAAACAAATCACAAGGGCTGTAACCAGCATACTCAAACGCACAGTCTTATAGGCAGCCTTGGAAGTACCGCACACAAACTGTATAAATCGACCCATTGTCTATGTAGGCTTTTTATGCAAATTAAGATATCCGTAAAGTATGAAGGAAAGTCTGTATACGAATACGTATAACTGCTAGAAATTAAAATTCAACTGGATAATTAATTCACAATGACAATAGATAAATCCGAAACACAAAGAAATGGGAATTCTTCTGAATTGTATGCAAGAATGAAAATATAATGTGAATGTCTACAATAGAGAAAAAATAGGTTAAAGTTTGAAAGGAGTCAAAATACGGAAGGGGTGGGGTAGTTGTGTGAAAAATGATAACAACCAAATCAGGGAAAGATCTCTGGCATAGAGCCTCCAGTCGAACAACTTTATGAATTTTTATCTACAAGTGTAAACTGTTGTAATTTGGGGCACACATGTCACACAGAGACTAATAAATTCAGCCATTTGAAATTAATTTAAAGATTTTTAAATGAGTTTATTAGCATCCCAGTGCGCCCACATACAAAATCTCAAAATTAAAAAATACAAATAAATACACGGAAAAAAATCAACGACCCTACTAATGAAAAAATAAAGCTACCAAAGCAGGCCCGCCAGATACTGCTACTGGTTTAAAAATAGGCGATACACAATATGCAACCGTGTCGTCAATACTGGCATCTCTATCTCTGTGTATACGTATGCGTATTAGAGGTGAGACAAAAATCGAAACGAAACATAAAAAAGACCAAGAAAACTGGATTTTTGCACAACCAATCACCAATTATGTGATATCTTGAGAGGAAAAAAGATCGAAAACATGGAAAAATAAAGGTGCTAATAAAAAATGAGGCGTGAATAGTTTTCTCAGCAGCATGCGTATAAATAATGTGTGTGGCGCGGTGTGTAGTTCGCGCGCATGATTAAAGGATTTCCAGTCGATAAAAAGATACGTAGATGCTCAGAAAGAGCAAGGTTAACACTCTCTTTAACCCAGAAAAATGGCGGCAGAAACACAGAAACATACAGACACATAGAGCAACAAACACACACAGAAAACGGTGTACACAAGTCAAGTCCAATTCAAAATCTGGTCTAGAAAGAGCAAAACTGGGGTGAAAACTTGACACATACGTACGTACGTACACATAATCACGTGAATTTTCTGCAAAATCAGACACAAGAAACCGTGACAAAAACAGCAACAGAGTAGCAGTAGCAGTCAGTCAAGATAATAACAACCGGTTTTCTCCACAAACAGCGTAAAATAATCAACCAAAATCAACCAATAGCGGCCGACCCGCTTTGTAACACACAAATCGACTGCTGCTCCCACCCCATATATACGTCAATCAACGCTGAAGAAAAAGCGGTTTCAGAAAGAGTTGCAAAGAGTAGCCCAAGGATGAGGAAAGGACAGTGGAAGAAAACTGATCAATCAATTGCCAAAGTCGCACCTCCCCCCCTAGTGACAATTCTGGGGCGACTTTAAATGAAACATCGGAGACGTGAAGTAAATATGTCGATAAAATTTAACTCCATTCTAACCACTCCTACAATTTTTATCGATAACATTTATACACATGTTTTTTTTCGATGATTTAAGTTTTGCCGCATAAAGTTGAAAATATCGGACAAAAATTGCAAAAAATGTCCAATTCAGCATCTCTTGAACTCTGGTCCGGGCTCCTGTGACTTTGACAACAGGTGTCAGTGCGTTCACAATAAACCCTACATGCTGTCTTGCCTAACCTACTATACAGCACTACACCACAGTAGCAGTAGTAGCACAGAAAGCACAGAATCTATTTTGAGCTTTGACGTTCATTTTCCAAAGGTTTGAATTAAAAAGATCAAAGCAACATGTAACCTAATAAATGAAATGCAGATAATGAAAAGCTGTGCAAACAAAGAAGGAAGCGCTATATATAGCAAATTACATAACCGTTTGCTGCCAAAGCAGATAAATAGGCATTAAATGTTGCTTCGCGCACCGAATTTCCAACTGTAAAACACTATGACGAAAAAGCAAAACTAAAAAACGCAAAAAGTATACCAATTTGTTGAAAAACAGCGGACCAAGTAGCCAGATGGTACCTAACCTACGTATCTTGTCAGCATCCAAAATCTACAAGACACCTATATATAGCCTTTATGAAATTTTAAATTACGTAAATTTAGTGTATATTAAATAAACAAGTGCACGTATGACAGGCATAGTTGCATGACAATGCCAACATTACTAGCAAAGCCACGTCAGTTCATAAATGTTTCAATTTAGAAACCAATCGAAAATTCCAGGTAGTCAAAATGTGTTGCTGACGCAATACTTTGTCATATAGAAAATGTTGAGGATTGCGTAACACACTACGTAAGCATCCCTTTCTGTTCGATGACTAATAAAAATTACGAAACGAAAACGAACGAAAACGTTTACTCCAGGCGTTATAGACGGAAATAGACGTTGAAATAACACTATAACAATAAACAGTTTCAAGAAATAAACATAAAAATACATTCAATGAGCATACATTTTTACATAATGAAACAGAACACTTTTATTTAACAACAATTTTCTTTTAAAATCCACTACATCTTTACTCAAAATAATAGATTCCGGCAGAGCGTTCCATGGTAGTACTATCCTACATTATTACTCATAATTCATCGCACAGTCGCATTACTGATACTGTCCATACTCCATGCATGTGTTTTAAAAATCAATTTGTCTTAAAGTTTTTTTAATAAAGGCAACTTTAAATGTATTTTTCACATACACTCGCAAAACACTTCTGCCTCTCAAACCTTACATCATACAACAGATATAGCAACAAACGTATTTCATCACAGCTCAAACAATAGCCTAAATTAAGAATCCTATGTCTTGCCTACACAAACAGTTTTGGTTGGAATAATACAAAGGTTCATAGTTGAAAAGATGCAAGTGCAAACAACAAAGTTTGTTTATTGCAATTTGCAACAGATATTATATAATACTTATACAGCTACACTAGGTGGAAGTCTAAGCTAAAAGTCAGACACTGTCAACAAGTTTCAGTAATCAGAAAAGGATCAAAGTTTTGTCTGTGCGAAGGAACAGGGGCAACAAAATTTGAGCTAAAAAAGTTTAAAAACTGAAGTCTAAGATAAGACATGTTATGGAAGGAATGTGTTATTATTAGTTGCAAACTATTTTCATGAGCGAAGAAATTTTATTGTGCTATTTATATAAATCTGGAAAAGACTGGTTTTGTTTAAAAAATTCTTAGTCTGTGAGTCAACACATTAATTTCCCAAACAAAAGGTATATTCTTTAATAAGTGTATAATAATTTTAACGCTACACAGAGCCCTTCAAAGAAGATGTCAAAAATAGGTAAATTGTGCAAAACTATCACATCTATGAACAAACTAGTTTCTTCAAATAAAAAATTTGAGCCCGACAGAAAACGGCAACAAAGGGTGAAATTAGCTAAAGTTTCGCCAAACATTTTTGTCATAGAACATGCAAAAGAAAAATAAAAAGAATCTTCGAAATCCCAGGCCGTCAGATAACCATTTTGAAATGTTCATAAATCGGTTAAAAATTTAGTTTATGCCGACTGTGAAGGGAAGGATGATTTCGACCACGCTGAGAACAAATACCGCACACATAGTAACATTTTTCAAATTTTCGAAATTCCATTTTTTCGATTCTTAAGGGGGCGGGGGGTAAGGGGAACATTATAATTTTTTCATTGATTTTCCAACACAAGTTTTTCTGGTCACAGAACAACAATTTGGAGCCAATGCTATCAACTTCTAAACTCGGGTTAACTCGCAAACTCGGGTTAACTTGGCTATCATTAACGCATGAAGTTAACCCGGTTTAGCGATTTAACCCGGGTTTGGGCGTTGATAACATCGGCCCCGGAAATCCGTTTCTTCGATTTAGCTTTTCGTTAGCTCAACATAAGCTAATGTTTTAAGCTTAAAATGCTAGAAGTATATAGCAAGGTTAATAAAAAAATCAAAAATCGAATTTTTGCTGCCATTTTCGCAAATGAAGTCCGATCGAAATAATTTTGGTATGTATCAACTGGTAATGACCCCCTCTATATATGCTGCAAATTTCATGCCGATAGCTCTTGTGTAGCGTGAGTAATAAAAAATTTTTGTGATTTTTTTGTTAACGAATTCACAAAAAAATCACGGGTTCGCAAAAAAATCACCCACGGATCTAATCTCAGGATACAGCTAGGAAAATTTTCTTTTCATGCATAAATAGAGCATAGTCCATAGAGTTATTACGTAAAAAATTTGGACCCCGAAGTCTTTTTTGGGTAGGCTTAACTTCGAATTTCGGTTCTGGGTCCCTGGGTCCAAAGTGGCTACCCCGGGCAATTCTCTTAACACTGTTTAATGACTCCAGGAAGCTAGGAATCCACTTATTTGGTGTTCTATTGCTCTAGTAAGCACAGCGCAAACAATTTGGTGTAGTAATTTTGCATCTAGACTGGTCACGTGACTTGGCCCAGGGTCACGTGACCTTGGTCAGGGTCACGTCCACGTGACTGGTCAAAAATTTTATTTCAAGGCCCAGGAAGCCTAAAAACGCGCCTATATAGGTTTTTCGGGGCGTAGAATTCAAATTTAGCATTAGTTTTCATGTAGCTTTAGCCCACATATGTGATCCTGGCCACCCCATGGGTCCGGAGGGTCTGGGTCATGCCTAACAGCTGGTGAGTGGGTCAGACGGGTCTGATTTCGCAAAAAAATCACCCACCGTGGGCCAGCCCAGAGGTCATGGCAAGGTATCCAATATATGGCTAGATAGTGCAGAGTGTGGACATGTTACATGCATAATATGGGTTAGCTAAGCGAAGTCCGTAGTGAGTAATAGCAAAATTTTCAATTTTGGTCCGGAGTTGTCCGAAGGTCGGTTTTGGGGTGGGTCGACTATTTTGGGTACCCTGGTCGAAGCAGTTGGACCTCGGCGGTCAAACTTACATATGTTAAGGTTGGGACCTCTGGCTATTACCACGCAAAAAATTTTCTAGCTGCGGCTTGTTACTAAACCTGTAGGTGGGTGATTCTTTTTTGCGAATTTTCGGGGTGATTTTTTTGTTAACCTTGCTATATAAGTTACGTTAGAAAGAAGTTAAGTTCTACGGTAATAATGCAAGAAAGCGGGAAATATTTAAGGTTTTGAGGTCTGAATTTTCAAATCCAACAATTTAAAACTTAAAATCGCAGGCGGGGCGTAGTGATAAAAGATAGATCCCGAACTGAAATGGACGTTGCAAACAAAACAAACCTACAAAAACTTTCTTCTCTGAGCTAACACAAAGAGCAGAAAGCATTCAGTTAACAAATAGCAAGAAGCAAAGCCAACAAAACTGAAAATGAGAGCAAACATAAAGGCAGCAAAGTATATACAACAAAAACCGGTTGTTTACAAACTTTGCAGAAAAGAGTCATACTTTAATTTCAAGCGGTTAGGAGGGCAAGACTACATACTTAATGACTAACAACAGTCAAAGCCTTAATACAGCAGAATCAAACGCTTGACAAATAAGAAATAAGAATTCCAACAGTCGCATTCGCTTTCTCGCACCCCCAAAACATTTGAATGGGAATGGGAAGCTGAATTTTGGAAGGGGTGAATTTTTGAAAAACAACAAAAAGCCGATAATCCAAATTAAGCGGGCCCGTATAAAACGCAGACGCAGACGCAGACGCAGACCAGCAGACTGGGGTATAAAACGCAGACTTTAGTGCAGACGCAGACTCGGGTATAAAAAGCAGACGCAGACTTTACTAAAGGTATAAAATGCAGACTTCATTGCAGACTTGCAGACTCGGGTATAAAAAGCAGACTTTAGTGCAGACTTGCAGACTCGGGTATAAAAAGCAGACTTTAAGTGCAGACTTGCAGACCTGGGTATAAAAAACAGACTTTAGTGCAGACTTGCAGACTCGGGGTCTGGGTAAAACCCGGCTCCGGCCCCGGCCCCGGCCCCGGCGCACCTGGGTAAAACCCGGCCCCGGCCCCAGTCCGGCGCACACAGAGTTTAATAAGTGGGTAAAACCCGGCGCACTAGCCCGGCGCACTTACAGTGTAAATTCTTATGCAGTATAACAGAGGTGTATGTGTAATTAAGCATACATATGTGTAAAGATTTAAGGCGGAGTTTATGAGTATTGAGTTGAGTTTTATATATACTTTACAGTGTGTTACGCAACGTTTTCTAGCCATTTTGTATTAAACCACGGTTGGTACTTATAATTTTGAAATAATATAATTGAAAATAAATAATTTTGAAATATATGAAGTATATTTTGTATGAACTGATTAAAAAGCTTTATTCAATATTATTAATTCCTAAGACATTCTTAAAGTTTAAAACATTTAAGTTTTACGTTTTCCAAAGGGAAAATTGGATTATATGGAAAATTTTGGTATATATGTCTTATCCCCCATAGTAAATTTTACAAGTTAATAATTATTGAATTTTAAAACTTAAATTTATCGTCATGTTCTTTATTTGGTCTATTTCTATGTCAGCAAAATTTCTTGAATACTTTTTGATTACGTACGTATTGTTTCTAAATATTGTTTCATATTGTTTTAAAAATTCGTGATGTATGGTAAAAATAAATTTAAAACCTTTGCTATGCATTTATTTCATTAAATGCAAAATGTTTCACTAAACCCAATGTATAAGATAAATATGTAATTGTGTGACTTAACTGTGAAAAAATCATAATGAAAACAAAACGATGCGTACATATACTTTTCCATTGTTGTGAGGGATTATATATACTGTTTGCAGTATCGTAAGTTATACGCAAGTCGCAAATACAATGGATTCAGTATTTGCATGCATAATACACACGTATATGCACGTGTTTAATTGCGCCGGGTTTTCTAAACATTGGGGCCGGGTTTTACCCTGCGCCGGGGCCGGGGCCGGGGCCGTGTTTTACCCACCTAAAACAAACGCATGCGCCGGGGCCGGGGCCGTGTTTTACCCAGGTGCGCCGGGGCCGGGGCCGGAGCCGGGGCCGGGTTTTACCCACACCCCAGACTCGGGTATAAAATGCAGACTTGCAGACTCGGGTATAAAATGCTGACTTTAGTCCAAACTTGCAGACTCCGGTATAAAATGCACTTTAGTGCAGCTTTGCAGACTCGGGGAAATATAAAACAGTCTCGGATAGTCTCTCTTGGTTCTTTCATATATACTGCGACTGTAGACTCGAATATTAAAATGTATACGCTGGCTAACGAATTCTCAATTTATATACGTATTACCCATGATTAGCTAGCTATTCCTACATTAATTTCTCGTGCCAACTTAACCTTAACTTAACCTATGAGTCTTAAGCTAGAACCTATACTCTTCTACTACTTCTACATCTTTGACCGGAGTATAAAAAGCACTTGGGTATAAAATACAGACTTTTGAGCAGACTTACGTACTTTGCAGACCCTGATATAAAATGCAGGCTTGGCTATAAAATGTAGGCCAGTCTGCAATTAAGCAGGCTCCGGTATAAAATGTATGCGTATAGGTTTTGCAGATTTTGGTGTATAAAGCCCGGTTCACACTGCGCAAGGTTTAAGGTTTATGGTTTAAGGTTTAAGGTTAAACTAGTTGATTTATGCTGAAGTGTTCACACTGGAAGGTTTAAGGTTTTAGGTTTAAGGTTTACGGTTTACGCAAGCCGAGTTAAAAATATATATATAGTTTAACTCTGTGTTTAGGTTTAAGCTTCCACTGGATCATATATGAAAGGTTTAGTTAATAATTTTCATTATATATATGCATACTAGAATCTCTTACTTATACACAGAACTAAAAAATTTAGAAACCGCGGAGATTTGAGTGCACACTGGCTAATATAAAAATCACGTGATATTAGACATTCGTTAAACCTTCCCGCCAAACTACTTGAACCTTAAACCATAAACCCAAAACCTTAAACCTAAATCCTTAAAACTTAAACCTATTGCAGTGTGAACCGGGCTTAACTATGCAGTATGGGCTGTTTGTCGTTTTGCCTGGTTATTCGTTTATAAAAAACAAAGTGGTTCATACTCCTTTTATGTACTGATTGCCCGTTTGTCCGTATGGATGATCATACATGGGCAAGGTCTTCCTTCACAGAGTGTACCAGAATTCTTTTTGCGCGGTACGGGAAGTACGGGAAATTTAAACATTGCTCAAGTCCAAGCTGACAGCCCTTACGAATAAACGGACAACAGGAATACTGCAAACAGCAAAAGTATGAGTCAACCCTCCGAACGGACAAAACGACAAACGACCAAACAGCAAAAGTATGACTATATTTTAAAACGGACAAACCGACTACAGAAATGAACAAACGGACAATTATGAATGGGCTACCCATGACCCCATTCTAAATTTTAAAGTTGCTGGTGAAAAAGTCAAAAGTAGAGCTGGGGAATGCGCTTTTAAATCAGCCTGCATCTTATATGAGCTTAAATGCCTATATTGTATACATAAAGGTGTTGTTGCTTCCGGCCAACTGACGATCCTCAATCGGCCCGGCCGGACCGCCTCCTGAGTTGGCAAGAGACGGCCGAAACCCCAAAGATACGTAGGCGTTCACCGCTCTGGGGTTTTCCCAATGATATATACGTAAGTCTGCTTTTTATACCCAGGTCTGCAAGTCTGCTGAAAAGTCTGCATTTTATACCCGAGTCTGCTTTTTATACCCGAGTCTGCTTTTTATATCCGGGTCTGCAAGTCTGCTCAAAAGTCTGCATTTTATACCACAGTCTGCTTTTTATACCCAGGTCTGCAAGTCTGCATTTTATACCAAAGTCTGCGTCTGTTGTGAAGTCTGCATTTTATACCCGAGTCTGCTTTCGGGTCTGCGTTTTATACCCGAGTCTGCGTCTGCGTGGGTCTGTTAAGTCTGCAGGTCTGCGTCTGCGTCTACGTCTGCATTTTATACTGGCCCAATTAAGCTAGGAAAACAATCGCGTTCAGCTCAGCTCTAGGTCCAGAATTGCCTCTCCGCGACACTTGAAAAACTACTTTCACAAACAGTATATCGATATTATGCATTAAGTAACCAAAAAATCTCTCATCAAATTAAAAAATAGGCTAAGTAAAAACAACTGCTCTGCTTCGCCAACTCAAACCAGTAGGCGCTGTGTGGATAGAAAACATGTTCTGAGTTAAAGGACGGCCTAGGTAGGTACAATGAAAAATCATGACACATATATTGTTTGTTACTCTAGAGGTATTATGTAGGGGCGCGATAGCGCCCCTACATAATATGGGTAAAAGGCGTCTGCGCGGCCCCCTGGAGACCGTGTTGGCCTGGTGCCAGCTAATTAGAGGTCCGGGAGTGGTAAAAAAGTTACCATCGTAAACAACTCGAGTAGTACTACAAGTACCACCATACTTTTGGTTTGAATTCGAAACTTCGAATTTTTGCACTAGGCGATAGTTACCGTGCGTTTGTTTTTTTTTCTCGGTGAATAACGCTTATTGGAAATGCATTTTACGGCGAAGTGTTGGAACGATGTGGGCATTTTGGCACCTTACTACTATTATATGTTGGTAGACAGGATCCCCCCATGCTACCTTTTTTTGGTCATTGTGGCACCTGGCCAATTTTGGCTCTGTGCCAAGGTCCCAAAGTCGGACTTTCGCTATTTTTCGCAAATTTTGGTCACACTTTTCTAGAACTGGGTAGAAGCTGGAGAGGTCTAGTATCTTTTGTTGAAAACTACCAGTAGGGGTGCATAAAGTAACGAGGGGGATTTTTTAATTTTGCTCCCTAGCTTTCAGGAGATGGGCCCAAACTTTGCATTTTTTTGGCCTGTTTGGGCGAAAAGTTTCTAAGTCCCACTTTTACTAGAAATGGCCTAAAAGTCACTAAAAATGGCGTTTTTCGGCCTCGGGGTGGTCCCCATATATAGTAAATCGGGGTCGCTGAAAACGATGAGCATACTGCCGATACCGCCCGAAGTGACCACTGGTCAGCATGGCTCCCGTGGTTCCTCGCCCAGGGTCAAAGTTGGGAAACTCACTCTAAACAGCGATTTTCGGCGTTTTGGTCGATGGTATATGTAGTAAATCGACTACGCTCGTTTCAATGGGCGTATCGCCGAAACCGACGGAAGTGACCACTGGTCACTATAGCCTATGGGGCCTATTGACCACTGGTCAAACGGCCTAAAACGGCGTTTTTCGGCGTTTTGTTCGAGGGCATGTATAGTAAATCGACTACGCTCGTTTCAATGGGCATATCGCCGAAACCGACGGAAGTGACCAGTGGTCACTACGGCCTATGGGGCCTATTGACCACTGGTTAAACGGCCTAAAACGGCGTTTTTCGGCGTTTTGTTCGGGGGCATATATAGTAAATCGACTACGCTCGTTTTTATGGGCGTATCGCCGAAACCGACGGAAGTGACCAGTGGTCACTACGGCCTATGGGGCCTATTGACCACTGGTCAAACGGCCTAAAACGGCGTTTTTCGGCGTTTTGGTCGAGGGCATATGTAGTAAATCGACTACGCTCGTTTCAATGGGCGTATCGCCGAAACCGACGGAAGTGACCACTGGTCACTATAGCCTATGGGGCCTATTGACCACTGGTCAAACGGCCTAAAACGGCGTTTTTCGGCGTTTTGTTCGAGGGCATATATAGTAAATCGACTACGCTCGTTTCAATGGGCATATCGCCGAAACTGACGGAAGTGACCAGTGGTCACTACGGCCTATGGGGCCTATTGACCACTGGTCAAACGGCCTAAAACGGCGTTTTTCGGCGTTTTGTTCGAGGGCATATATAGTAAATCGACTACGCTCGTTTCAATGGGCATATCGCCGAAACCGACGGAAGTGACCAGTGGTCACTACGGCCTATGGGGCCTATTGACCACTGGTCAAACGGCCTAAAACGGCGTTTTTCGGCGTTTTGTTCGGGGGCATATATAGTAAATCGACTACGCTCGTTTCAATGGGCGTATCGCCGAAACCGATGGAAGTGACCACTGGTCACTATGGCCTCGGGGGCCTATTGACCACTGGTCAAATGGCCTAAAACAACGTTTTTCTGCGTTTTGGTCGGGGGCATATATAGTAAATCGACTACGCTCGTTTCAATGGGCATATTGCCGAAATCGGGGGAAGTGACCAGTGGTCACTACGGTCTATTGGGCGTACTGACCACTGGTCAAGCCGCCTAAAACAACTTTTTTCGGCCCTATGGCGGTATCCATATAGTGAATCCGTGTCGCTGAACACGACGAGCATACTGTCGAACTCTTTGTGGAGGTGAAAGCTTTCATCCTCATACACCCACAAACAGAGTTTGCAGCGGCCGAAGCTTGGGGCGGAGGTAAGAATTCAGTGGTACTTTATATTTATATAATCAGTTTTCTGCTCTACCTGCGACACTGTTCAAGCTCCTTTGTATCCATTACCGCATTGCTGGAAAGGGATCCTTTAAAATGACAGAAGGACAAGAAATAAAAATGCTCCTCTGGAGCATGAAAAAAGTAATATGGGTGATGGTGAGGTTGCAAAATCAAGAGAGGACTAGTCTTAAAAATGCTTAATATGGGGCTAGGTTCAAAAATAGAAGAGGACTAGGTTGCGAGCGAATTAATATGGGCACAGCTTCACCGAACAACCCATATTCGCGGGATTTCACGTTCCGTCTTAGCGTAGAACTATCAATGTCAGTCAATAAAAAATTTAAGCAGTTGAATCCTCATTGAATATAGCTGTTTGCATGCACTGTTAGACTAGCTAGGAATATATACGTAAATTATCATCATTTTGTTGTGTTGAACTACGTCTGGCTCTACTACTAGAAGAGATCTAAGGATATGATGCTAAAGCTATTGGTCCAAGTCAGGAGGAAATAGAAGATCGTCGGAGAGTCCTAAATTATTCTTGACAATAAATTTTCCGTATAAATGGATACGTAAAATGCGCTGGTTAGTATAACGCACTTATCGAAGAAAACGTTTGCTAAAGTAAAAGTTCGAATAAAGCTCAAACACATACCGTAGCTGTAGGTTATTTATGAACTATAAACTAAATGTATCGTGGATATGCAAAATAATTTACATTTACAAACCGCGAATATGGGTTGTTCGGCGAAGCTGTGCCCATATTAATTCGCTCGCAACCTAGTCCTCTTCTATTTTTGAACCTAGCCCCATATTAAGCATATTTAAGACTTGTCCTCTCTTGATTTTGCAACCTCACCATCACCCATAGTACTTTTTTCATGCTCCAGAGGAGCATTTTTATTTCTTGTATACTATCAATCATCTTGGGTGTATGCTGCAAATCAAATGAATATGCATATATATATATATATATATATATATATATATATATATATATATAAGTACAAAAGCACACATATGTGCACCTTCTTCAAAGAAAAATCTATAGCATTTTTCACACAAAGGAAAAACAGATATATATATATATATATATATATATATATATAGGATTTCCACTACATTTAACAGCTGTACCTCCTACATACATTCTGAGAACAGGTAACGAACGCTAATACGAAGAAGAATGCCAAGAAAGATACAGCATGCTCCAGAGTGCCCAAGTAGTGAGCCTGAGCACTCAAAATTTATATTGTATACCTGGCATTTCTTTAGGGTTTTGAAGGAGGGGAAGTTCGAAATGTGGGGAGATGGTAAGCCCAGGGTATCAAAAACACCCTTTATGCAAAAATTTAGCACTAAGGTAAAATACAAAACATCACTGATTTGAAGCTTAAAATGAGCTGATAAGTACGTACACAAATTTGCTAAAAAGTGAAAAACATTTTGTAAATATATATATATAACCTCGAAAACTGAATTTTGTAACACTTTTGGGCGATCGCTAAAAACGTTGATGGGAGCCTGCCGAAAAGTGGGTAGGTAGGGGGCACCGAAAAGTCAGTGGAGGCGGAAGGGGGACAAAAAAGCTAAAACCCTACAACAACGGACATCCAGTCGAAAACAATTTGGTGACGGGCACCAAAAAATTGATGGTAAAAGCTAACAGACTAACTGTCGAAAGAAACAATTCCAGAAATTCTGACTCACCTCCTAAAAAAGGGGGGTCAACAACAAATTTTCACGCTGCGTAAACAGAGAGAACAAAGTCTAAAAAGTCTTGACATCAAGAACCCTAAAAAGAGTCAACAAATTGTCACGTTAAAAAAACAGAGAGTAAAATGAAAAAGTAAAAGGGGTGCTAAAAACAATCTATATAAAAATTAATTCTACATAAAAACAATCCTTAAACTCAACAAACAGTTGCAAAGACAACCGCCGACCCTCAAACAAACAAATCAGGTTGGCTTTAGGCCAAATAATCCTTTATATGCCTCTCCTCAGTCAGTAAGCCAGGCCAGCCAATTCAAAACAGATAGAAGCTCAGTCGTCACAATTGACAAACTAACTTGAAAGCCTAAGCCTAAGCTTAAACCCTAAGAAATCATCAATCAGGCAAAAGGCCCGGCCTAGGCCAAGCGCATTACGCTAGTTATAAGGAAAGCGCAAATATATGCGTACGTCCACGTACAAGGCGATAGAGCCCAAAATTATTGAACAGATATATAACCAGAAGAACTACGTAGTACATTATATCATAAAGTTCCATTCAAACACTATCCAAATAGTACGTATATTCGTATAGCTCAAATTAGGATTAACACACAGCCCTACGTATGTATGTACGTATGTACCAGTCTTAGCAGTTTGTTATGAAGAAACACCATGAAAGAGCAGCAGAAAAAAAGGCAGTCGGCCGGCAGGCGAAAGTAGCCAGAATAAGAATTGATATTTGGGGTAGAGTGTGGGGGGCAGGGAGAACGGAGTTTGGGTTAGTCTTTGTAAGGATTGAGTTATGTTAGGGGAGGAAAAATAAGAGTTGGATACCCCAATCAAGCTACGCCCAAACCCGGCCAATGCACGCACACAGACCTATAGCCAGAAAATAAGCATACTGTTATGTCCCAATTTTTGCCACTCTGACAACCTGAACGTGTCTGTCTATCTGAAGTTTACGAGTCACAATTATAGACAGCCTGAAGACGGTAAATTATAGCGGATAAGATCAGAAATGTGAAATTCTAGCTAACTTCACAATGACACGTAAAATAACCCCTTATAAGTTCTTTCTACTATATTATTTAAACCAAGTTCCATAGCCACGCGTGAGTAACGGCCGGCTAGGAAACATCAAGGCTATTCATTAGCAGAGAGAGATTGAAAGAGAGAGAGAGAAACAATAACAAACCAGGCTGACTATGACGCCGGCTTAGATAGGATTAACCTAATCTGCCACGGAGCTCAAGCAGAGAAATTTCTACTACTAGAGTACGTCAATATGGCCGGTATAGGCAGAGGCCCCTTTAGTGGGGACCAACATTGAACCAAAACCTGAGAAAGCGAGGACCATGCCAAGGACGCTTGGCAACCGGCCAAGTCAGAAAAAAGAGGGAGCACGTATACATAATACATAAGAGTGTGACAAAGGCGCAACATTCTTAATTAGTAGCCATCAGAAGCGTATGCCAGAAGCCAGACTAAGTTTCACCTATGAGAATGTGGGTCACAGCCTGTTTCCTAAACGATATATTTCAGCGACGATGTGCTAAATAAAAGCTAGGACCAGACCAACACTAAATCTGAGTTAGTTTGTTCTGTGCAGGAGTTGAAAGATGACTAGAGTTGCCTTTTGAACCGTAGAGCATGATGATGAAGGTGTTCCCCGGCATTAGAGCCCCAGTCTATGCATTCAGCTACTACGAAACGAATAAGGAAGATTCTTTGAATCTAAGATCCCGTGGGATTTGATCCGGCAACCTCTCGTGTTCCCATTCCCTATAAAAGCTCCACATGTTTTTCGTCCCAGCTCCCAACTCTTTGCGGTCCTGACCCCCGCACAGTGTTGCAAATATTCTGCGCAATCAGGAAGAAATTTTTTAATCTTCCGTCTTATCTGACTAGTTAAGCCATTTGCGTGTTAATCAATTCAATACATAATCCCAAGTAGCACTTTATCAAATCAGAGCGACTCAGAAATTAATTTCGGTCACGTCCCTTTTATGCATTTTCTAGCATTTTCATGAGTGCATTTCAAATCGTTTCTTCCTTAAAATCAGGCAAAGATATTTTGCTGAAAGCACTTACAAATATGTTTTGTTAAAAATATGTTCAAACACGTTGTACACACGTTGCAAAACAACTTTTTTTTACAAAACGGCTAAATCTGAATTTAAATTAAAATTGGCTATATAACAATTTTCATTATGTCTCCTAAAACCCCGGTGGGGAGGGCCCGAACACACTCGACGACATCTCCAGGAAACGCCCATAACTATGGATCCCTGGAATGATAGGAGTATTCAGTCTCGCCAGATAAACAACAGGCCATGCTTAATAATCTTGCTAAGTATTGTCATAACACAAATGACATGTACCCACGTACTACTTAGTAGCGATTGGAGCTAAGAACGGACAGAACCAAAGTTGAAGACATTTGTACTGGTGATATCAGAACAATAACCAAAGACGATAACGAATACGGTGAGGCTCTAAACGTGGGGTACTTGGAATACCACCTCAGTAGAAAATCCCATGGACACGGACCCCATCAAATTAAGATCTCCACAGGTGTCCCCTGGCACCCGTCTGGTCAACGGCACTAATGGGCTCTGTTCCCGCGTGCACGGCTAGCCATGTCGAATTACACTGATGCCATCCAAGTGGTTTATCTAACCGAATGGTTGTTTGCCCCTTCCTCATTCTTGCCTATATCGGATTTTCTGAACGATGTGATGGTGACTAGCGAACTGTCGAAGACGTGTGCTGGACTCTAAATGGTTAACGTGCCTCATATAGCTTCCCAGGCTGACGAGCCCGGAAATCTGAACAACAACAGGCTCTAAATATCATTCCCTCCTTAACACAACATTGTTCAAGCACAACTTACCACGAGGATCTAAATTCTTGAAATTGAAATGACATCCACTGCAACCTATAACAAATATATGTATATACCACAGCAATTAATTAATCATAAAACAGCAAATAATACAGAAATTCTGCAGTTGCTGCACAAATTCAGCAGAGGATTTACGTATTTCCATCTATCTGGGTAGAATGTAGGCAAAAGCGGCAAAGTGTTCCAAAACAAGAAAAGGTAAAGGTGCAGAGGATCTACCCTTTAGACCGCGGTTCTAGTCATCGTCTGAGGTGGCGCTGCTGTAATGATGTCTTTATAGTCAACAAAGTCACAGCCCAGCGAAGGAGGCAGGGGATTTCGTAGCGTTTCGTTTATCTAGTAAAGATAAGATAAAGCTGTTCCTGATGAATCTTCTATTCTTATTAGAAGGTACAGGGCGTTCGTTCTCTCCCTCAATACCAGCCACTTAAGCCATAGATGGGACCTCTGATTGATAGTTGCAACTGTGAGAGAGGGGCGGTCCCTCAGAGAAGGTCATAGTTTCCCCGGGGGGGGGGGGTGCTCCCCCCCCAAAATTTTCGATCGCCTTTGCCCCCCCCAAATTTTCAATTTTCGACATCCCCTTCCCCAACTTTAGGCTACCCCCACCCAACCCCCCAACCGTTTTTGGAGTCAAAAAGTTAGCTAAATTTTGCCCAAAAATGGTCATCTTTTGAAAATTTTTTCTCAAATTTTGACTTAAAATCACTTTAAAACCGCGTATAAACGCCTAAAACTGTCAAAACAAGCCTTGTTTTCTCGGAAAAAGCATTAAAATACAGAAAATTTTGCATTTTTAGGCCATTTTTTGGATTTTTTGAGGTTCCAATTTTGGGGGAGGGGTTCGGCGGGGGTACCCCCCATTACATTTCGCGGGTCGACCACCAAATTTCCATAGCTTACCCCTCCCCCAACCAAAATTTCCAGGGAAACTATGGAGAAGGTGCCCTGCTCAGCCTCCTGTTGGTTGTTACCTTTCCATAAATGTCGCACAGCCATGTACCGACCAATCGAGGATTGGGTTTTCTTTAGTGGAGGAGTGGGGGGGCGCCCCCCCACTCACTATAAGGTGCCCAGAAAATGCCAAATTTTAAGGATATTTGGTCATAACTTTTCCGGCGTCGCCAGAATTTTTGGTTAAAATCTATTTTGGTACTAAAACTTGATTTCTGAGCTCTTTCGAGCTTAGTTGTAGCAGCATGCAACAACGTAATGAAAAAAGATGTGAAAAAAATTTTTACGGTACTTTCAGCATTTTTAGCCCATTTTATCCCCCCACTTTTGGTCTTCCCCTCCCACAAGTGAGGGCCCCCACTTTTTTGGCCTAGAGAAACCCAGAAGGATGCACTGATAGTTATCGAATGCGCGAAACGTCCAAAATTAAAAAACTTTATTGAAATGGCGAAAATTTCTAGTCATAAGAACTTGCGGAAAGAAAACTCCCTTTTAAGAATTTTGTGGGCTGTTTTAATTTCGGCCCAAAGTAGTCTGGTCAATTACCAGATGAATAAATTACAACATACACAAAAGCAATCATAGTTTAGAAAAGGAAACAAAACAGCTACCGAGCTGGAACAAAATCGACATCAGAAAACACCGTAAACTAAGCTAGGTGGGTGCGGCATCGCTCACAGAACTAACGAAGTTTTAAACACAGACTTCTTGAACGGTTTTAACACAGACTTCTTAAATCCTATATTAGATAAAGCATTTTGAATTTTGCAATTTCAGGTAAGTCAACTGTGCGTAATTTATCAGGTTTTCCAGCGATCATATTTCTGTTATTTTCTGACAACAGGATAAGCTCTAAAACTGTTTTTGGGTTTCCAAAAAATGTTTAAACAATTTTTTACCAAAAAATTTGTTTCAGTGCACATCCCCACGAAACAGTGCTAAAAGATATCCTAGCCATACCCTAGCCTAGCGAGCGATCCTAGTCTAACCCACGGTTATTACAATGCTTTACACCTACTCTTCCCAGAAGTAGTAGCCGGCGTAGAAGTATCAGCGCCACCAGACGAGTAAGTAGAAGCGGCAGACTTAGTGGAGGCTGATGAGTCCCCACCCGGTGGTCGATAGGGTGGTGGCTGATCTGGTTTCAAAACATTGACCAGGGAGCCATGAGGAGGACTGTCCCTGTCCCCAGGCGTCAGGTGGGGAGAACCACCAATCCGGGGCGAAGGGGTCGGTTTTGTCGCCGATTCCAGAATCAGCGGAGACTCGTCGCCGTTGCCCGGTTCATCCATGGCCTCAGCAATATCCTCCAGCTCATCCTCGGCAGCGGGTCCAACCTGACCACCTTCCGGTTCCGGCGTATGACTGGGTCTGAAAATTATAAACAGAAATCAAATAAGTTATTGGGTACAATTCAAGCAAGTGATGGCTGTTAGTGGAATTTGACGAATAATTGACAAAGTATTAAGAAATTTTTGTTGTTTGGGACAACCAGACAAGCACAAAAGGTTACCCCCTTCCTTCTCTTAACCTCTCTTTCACGTCACAGTCAACAAGCTCGAACTTCAAAAGGGACAAACTAAACCATATACTTCCGCATGAGCCCCCCCCCCAATAGCAAGCGAAAATCCAGCCAAACACATACTCAAAGCTATATCCACTTTCTTGCATGCCCAGTTCGTTGCCGCCGATCAGGACCGTTTCCTTGGACGGTGACCTCTGACCCGCAGAGTCCCCACCGTCCTCCTCATCGTCCAGGCGTGAAGCCAGAAACAGGGCCAGATCATCCGTGTTCAGCCGGACAGCCTCGTTGGCCACACGTTCGGCAGCGGCCAGCTCACCGGCTGAGGGCGAAGATAGATCAGGCTGCTGCTGTTGACTTTCGGCGCCAGATTCATTTTCCTACAAAACAGACTTGTAACTTATAGTCAAAGGCTCGCATAAAAACGTGAGTTAAGGTGGTGATTCCTTTTGAGGTACTATGTACCTCTAACGCACGACCAAAATCAAATTCAAATTTGATGAAACATGCACAAATTTAGACAAATTAATTACGACCTCTGGCTAGATGCTGCAAAGATATACTACTTATTCAAAAGATCCCGCTATGCTCTACATTTTTGTTTTTTGAAGTGACTTTCGAGCTTTTTTCTATCGGAGATATAGCCAACTTTCTTATTTTGGCGACAAAAATTGTCATTTTCCAAATAATTCATCATTTCTTGAACTACGTCAGCCGTAAAATTAAACTAAGTGTCGAATTGAAGGTCTTACAGAGGCCAACTATTCGAGGCGTGATGATTACCCAATATATAGGTGTTTCCGTGTTTGCAAAAATGCGGTCGATGTTTTCCAGCGATTGTCGAGCAATTAATATGCACGCTGGGGATTGTCATTAACAGGTGTCTTGCAAAAAATATCCCGAAAGTCTTTTTAGTTGCCCCGATTGCAGCTTTCTAGCTAAAGTTACCGCTTGACAAAGTTAAGAAGAATGTATATATGAATTGTACATAAAGTAGAAATTACCGTACCGTGTCCCAATGTTTCATAACGTTTGCTCCATAGGCAGCGCAAACAGGCATTTCTGTCCTAAAAAAGCCAATATAAATATTTCAAAGAAAGCAGTCAGCTACATTAAAGCTTAAAATTAAGAAAAACCAAAGAGAAACATTAACAAATTAAATCAATTGAAACTAAACTATACACGAGACTGAAAACTTACATTTTACAGAACTTTAATGAAAAAGATTCACAATAATTCACACAAAGGTTTACAATAATAAATAAAAGAGCAAGAATAGATCGGTCTCAAAATAAAATTGATTCACACATACAACTATTAAAGCGCGCGTGGTACTACAGGATACACAATAATAAAAATATCCAGCAAAGATTGCGCTAAAAGGAAATTTTTACACTGACTGTAGAAGGAAGGAAAGTATATACGTGAGAAACGATACAATAGCGGCGGTTCTAGCTGCGTGTGGTCGCAGAGACACGAAATTATCGGTACGTAACTAGGTAAAAGCTATATCAAACAGCACAGTCATAAAAATGTAGGATGGAAACTGGAAACAACAAGTCACAGGGATAACGGTTCCAGGCCTGAGCAAGGCTACGCGTAATACCAGGCCCAAGACGATGAAGAATAAAAAGTTATTTGATGTGAGCAAAAAAGGAAATTTTAAGACGACAAAGTGCAAACACTAAAGTATCAACCCATAGTGTCAGACTAACCATACATAATAGTGAATTCCTGTGTAACTACATTCGTACGTCTTTTCCCATGACAAAACTATGCGTAAGCTGTTTGTCTACATACTGGCAAATGTAGAGGCTTAGGACAAAATTTGTTAGTTTAAACTAACATTTTAGACCTTGAATAAATTTACACTATGCGCAATAGTGTGTGTGTGTGTGTCTTGTTTACAAGGATTGCATAATGATCATCATGAGCAAGTGTCATTGAAACCATGTTAGACATTGTTGTAAGCTGGTACTTAACTTTATCAATGTATACATACACTCATGTGCTTAGTCTACAAGGGCACGCTAAGCAGTGACTTCAGGCGTCTATTTCTGCTTTTCCTTGAAATCCTCCTCGGCGTAGAGAATGAAAATTCGAATTCAGCAGAAAGTCAAATTCTTTTCGAAGTTGCAAGGTGATGCCATGATGCTGAACTTGATAATGACGGCCGAAACTAAGAATTTTAAAAATGAAATTAATAAAGATGCACGTATAAACGGCCTTTCTCAGCTTAGTCAATCGAGCTATATATTCATCTTTAATTGATCGGGACATGGACATCACCACCACGGTGGGAAGGCAACAGGAATCTGGGCAAGAAGCGATGCCCCCCCCCTTGCTGCTGTTGTTGTTGTTCTTTCCAAGCTCGTCAGCTAAAACACTATATATGAGGGCACTTCGGCATCCAGTAGTCCAGCACACGTCTTCGGCAGGGTAGGTTCACACATCGGATCAGATGTGGGGGTTTGGACCACACCGCTCGGTAGCATAATTTAAGGACTCCTAGATGCGTCAGTGTTGATCCGACACGGTTATGAACCGTGCAGCTGGGAGGTTGGAACCAATTTGCGCCGTTGACCAGACGGATTCCCGGATGCCCCCCCATTCCACGAATGCAGTAATCATTTGAGGAGACACTCCTGGCTGTACGACTGAGAATCCGGGATCAGAACCGGCACCCCAAGTATTGTGGAAGGGCGGACATATCTCCTGGGACAAATCCTACACAAATAAGCATGAACGGAAGAAGCTAATGAAAAACGAAACTTTTATGCAGTCGGTTTTGACCTTTCTGTTTTAGGTAAAAACTGGTCAGCGTTTGTAACTTTAGGCTCAGCGGAAACTACATCCTAGTGTCAATTCCATCAACAGATAAACTTAGGTTAAATCACCAACTCGGGTGAATCTGGCAATCTTTTACACAAAGGTTTAGTCCAGGTTAAAGACTATAAACCTTTGATAGGGCCAATGGCGTCTCAAAGAACGCTCCACTAAAATACGGTTGGATGGCCGTATTTTCCAAATTTTGAAAAATGAGTGTAATGCAAAATTGCTGTATTTTGCAAATGAAAGTACAGTTCAGTTAAAAATTCGGTGTGCATTTATGTGTGACAATAACATAAACGTAGATCTGAATCATAGCGGTACAGGTATGGTTTATTAAAATAAGTAACCTCTTGAGATATTTTTGTGAAACCTTTCAACAATGAACTCTAAACTAAAAAAAGAAATACAAAAAACTTAGGTTGGAATTTTATCAAGCTCGGTTCTCTGCTCAATCTACAATTCATCTCTGACTAGCATACGAATGAATAATTGAAACTTTACACGAAGCTAAGTTTACCATCATCATTTAACATCTGACTGAGTAATCTTACAATGACTATGAGAGAAAAACTTGTATGTGTATGTCCATATTAAAAAAAAGACAAAGCTTTTAAACTAGCGAAAATTAATCACCACATAAAACAAATGCGCATATGTACGTATATATTATACAAGAAATAAAAATGCTCCTCTGGAGCATGAAAAAAGTAATATGGGTTGTGGTGAGGTTGTAAAATCAAGAGAGGACTAGTCTTTAAAATGCTTAATATGGGGCTAGGTTCAAAAATAGAAGAGGACTAGGTTGTGAGCGAATTAATATGGGCACAGCTTCGCCGAACAACCCATATTCGCGGTTTGTCAATGTAAATTATTATGCATATCCACGATACATTTAGTTTATAGTTCATAAATAACCTACAGCTACGGTATGTGTTCGAGCTTTATTCGAA
Organism: Trissonchulus latispiculum; assembly: GCA_030248195.1. NCBI lineage: Eukaryota > Metazoa > Nematoda > Enoplea > Enoplida > Ironidae > Trissonchulus > Trissonchulus latispiculum. The sequence continues at coordinate 16 of JASAND010023538.1, read as the reverse complement.
CTTTTATTTTAGTAAG
>JASAND010023537.1:0-11808 GCA_030248195.1 Trissonchulus latispiculum | reverse complement strand
AAAATGGAAAAATGAACAGAATTTGAGAAAAATCACAAAATTTGTTCATTTTAACACCTGTAAAACTTCACAGAATGATTAAATCTTTCCGACCTTTTTCCGTTTTTTTCCGACCCCCCCGGAAAAAAGGAAAAAACCCTTTTTTTCGGGGACTTTTTTCCGATGCCCAACCCTACAACTGGGCAGTCCGAAATGGCTAAAAACATGTCCTAGGGGGTTTTCTCGTGCGCAGAATTCAAATCTGGCATTAGTTTTTAGGTATATAACTATAGTCTAATACTGACTTCCGGAATCACGTTTACGGTCGGACGGTTCAGGCCCGGCTGGTTACCAGGTTGGACTCCCAGAAGTGTCACACAACCTCAAAAACAACGGCTATAAGGGTTTTCGAGGTCGCTGAGATCGAATTTGGCGTAGTTTTGCTCCAGCTGCTGTTCTGACTTCAGTAACAAAATATAAAAGTGATTTTTTATTTGTTAAAATTTTAACAAAAAAATCACCCACCCCAGGACGGCTCAGACGTCCGACAGGGAACTTCTATATATATATATATATATATATATATATATATATATATATATATATATATATATATATATATATTTTGGATAGCGCACTCAGGACATGTCATATGTACAATATGGGTTGCCTAGGGTTTTCCCTTAGTAAATAGCAGCCGAAATTCGAACTTCGGACATGAACGTTTTTGAGGCCACTTTTGGGTACCTTCTCTTAAAGGTCTGCCCTGAACGCATGGAGAGGGCCTAGGGGCTCAAACTCACAGGCTGTAATGTCGAGATGTGAGGCTATCACCACGCTGCTACTTTCCTGTGAGTCAGGGTGGGGTGATTTTTTTGTTAAAATTTCGGGTGATTTTTTGTTATACCTTGCTATACGTATTACATAGCAACTTTTTTAAAACATTTTCAAAAGTTTTCAACTTCTGCGAGCCCTTTTTCTTCTGTGGGCCCCCAGACCAAAAATGTTTTGAGGTCAGCTCCTCCTCGAAAAGATTAATTAATGTGCGCCGCAGTGTAGAAACAACTATTTCTTTCTCTCCACTCGACTCTTTCAGCTCATCTCGGCTCCATCCCCACTTTTTCGGTTTCTACCAGTTTACCACAACCCTCCCACAGCTCAAAAGACTAATCGATGTGGTATGTGTATGTCCGTGCTGAGTTAGAATACCGCAAAATTTTTCGACTCTTGGAGGACCAAGAGAAAACTTCTTTATTTGACTACACTGGCTTGCGAGATGTCTATCCGCCTAATCCAAACTTAAGCTGCAGAAAATTATTTGATTTCGTAAGTTCGAATTTCAATTTTTCTGTCAATTTTTTGCTACGCTGCGAATTTCTGTCATACATCCTCCAAGCACTCTTTATTTACATGCTTATATATTATCATAGGGGTCGCGGCAGCTTAGCAGCTGTGTGAAAAGTGGCTGGAGACTGGGGAGTGTAAAATAAGCTGCACAGAAGCTGCGCAAAATCCTGCGCAGATTTCATGCGCAAATTGTAGAGCACATCGAGTTTAGTATATCTGTGAAGTTTCAGCCCCGTATCATCAGTTACCGTTAAAAAGTTGCGCCCTGGACCGGTTATGGCGGCGATGGTTTTTTCCGAATTCTCCTATTTGATGGTTGTATTGTACATAATGTTCGCCGCTTTCACGTGAACTGCAGCGGTGGGCCAACCTAAAGGGTTATAGGGTCTAGTAGTACCCTCTAAAGAATTTAAGTATCACAACTTTTTTTGCGTGGCAGCTGCGCCACAGCGCCGCAAAGTCGGCTCATAGCGAAAAGTGACCATTTTTGTGGTCGTCGCTCAGTTCGAACGTTACGAGCTGGAGCTGATTTCTTTTTATATTCAGAAATTACATATATTGAGTTAACTAACGGTACAGGTTGCGTTTCTCTATCACTTCCCTAGCGACCACAGTGACCCGTCAAAATTGCGAAAATCCGAAAAATGAAAAATCGAAATTTCTCGCCATCTATTCAGCTTTAAAAGCTCAGACCTTCCATACAATGGTTTTCTGGCACGGAGAATCGATTACCGCAGTCAGTTTTACCGTCAGACTTACCCAACCCATCTTGCTGGGCTGGTTCCACTTTGCCGTCGGGAGGGTCAAGTCGGAAACCACTTCCTGGAGGTCCATGGTAGGCTCTACTTGGCCTGTCAAAACTTTGTCTATAGGGGTTTTTTGGTGTGCCCAGCTCATTCCCGGCTGGGTCCAGTTTGCCGTTTGAAGGGTCAGTCGGGGGGGTCAAGTGGTCGAAAATAAAATTTTTCAGAAGTGGTCAAATTTGGTATCAAATGAAAGCCCTAAGTGAGCTGACCAACTTTTGTCATAGAACTGCATACCCAAAGTGGCTGTAGAGTGCTGTGGTGGGGTGGGGTGAGGACTTCGGCGATTTTGGGTCAAAAATAAAATTTTTCAAAAATCCTCAAATTTGTTTCAAATGAAAGTTCTAAGTGAGCTGGGCAACTTATGTCCTAGAACTGCGTACCCAAAGTGGCTGTAGAGTGCTGTGGTGGGGACTTAGGCTATTTTGGGTCAAAAATATATAAAATTTTTCAAAAGTGATCAAATTTGGTATAAAATGAAGAAAGGCCTAAATGAGCTGAGCAACTTTTGTCATGGGGCCACTCACCCAAATTTGCTGTGCCAAATAACATCACGTGTCTATGAAACTTTTGTCTTTACTTCTTCAACCGGAATGTAAAGGATATAATATAAGACACAGCCAGCACACACACATTATCCTCTTTTGTGCGGAGCATTTTTGTTACTTATTTTTATTAGCACTATATATATATCCAAGTACAAAAAAATTTCGCTAAAAATAAGGGTACATTTACATACGTATTAAGCTTCCTCCTCCACTTTCAAAACCCTAAAAAAGCAAAAGCTTCAAACTTCAAGCTTCAAACCTCTAAAAATGTATATGATCGCAATGCGAATCCGACCTATGAGTAAGTTTCTCCTACGGGAGGGCCCCCCCGTATGAGGGCCTGCCGGCCCACCAGACTTCAAGAGTCAACAAAAAAACAGGGTTTTGAGGGGAAATTGTCAAAAATGTTTCCAGCTTCGCTGGATTTTTTGTCCTTTTTTAGCTATTTTAAGCTTAAATTTAGGTTAAAAATAGTTAAATTGTTAGCTCAGCTGCAATCATCTCTGTATAGACTCATTGTCAGACATTCGCCCTTTACGGGCTTTTCCCTTCACCCACCTTCACCGCATCTTCGCATCGCCTCACATATCTGAACACTCATTCTTCTTCTTCTGATCCTGGGTCGTCTGAGCAGGCTCAATATGACTGGGACGGACGGATCCGGCCCACATCCCAGAGGAAACCAATAACCGAGACGGGCTCCCTCGATAGGACTGAAGGATCAAGGATCTCAGCGACAGAGGGCACTTCCTAATCTTTCAGTGGGTGCCCCTAACTGCAATGATCTGGCGAACAGGGCCGCGAAGGAAGCCTCCACTCACCCTGAAGCTGGTGTCCCTACAAACCTCACCACTTCCAAGGACGCCGTCAAGCGGTCTGTCAGAGAAAAGAGTCTGAATCAATCCCGGATAGCCGACACTAGACATTATCTTCGTCGGTGCTAAACCGGTTGACCCCCACCTGGAGACAGGCCTACGCGACGGGGAACGAGTCATTCTGTCGCAACACCGCTGCAAGGGCTAAATCCGGGACTACTAGCATCGCAAAGGCCTGGTCGATTCGAATAATTGTTCCGACTGCCCTGACCTAGAAGAAACCTTGCCCCATCTCTTACTCCACTGCCCCTCAAAACAGACAGTAAGGGAACACTGGTTTGCCCTCCGTCACTGAAAGTCTTCTCGGGGTGATAGGGTTCCTCCGGGACGTGGGTCGGCTCATATTGAGATTCATCTCAGAAGACCCAGGAAGAAAGAAGAAGCTCAGCTGCAAAAATAGCTACGTATTAAGCATTTTTCGAATAAATCCTCCCTAAACCCGTTTCCCCCTCAGACCTGGTGGGCCCCCCATATATACTCCCCACTACAAAATTTTTGCCTAGGAAAAAGCCAGGAGGGGAGAGGACTGACTTTCTTGTGGTGGGGGATCTGGTGTCTCACTCTCACAGGCGGCTACTGTAACCTGGTGCACCCAGTGGGTAGGGGTAGCCAACTTTTTTAGGGGTAGGGAGGATTGGAGGAGAAGGGTCGGAGACGTGTGCCCGTGGTTTGTGCCCCTCCCTAACACACCTGTGAGGGGATACAGGGGAGGCAGCCAGAAGTTGAGGGAGGGTCAGGGTGGGGTAAGGCGTAAGGGGACCTTTCTCTCAGGGGGAAGTTAACTCAACCCCGGCCTCCCCACCCGTAAACCGGAAAACAATGGGGGAGAGGTCCAATATCCTCAGGTACACTTCATAACGGAGGATGAGGGCACAGGTGTACCAGTCTACAATTCTCCCCCTGTGAACCTCCAATGAGAAAGCCAGAGCCACCTCACCTTCCCACCCAACCTCGACTACTCCCTCAAAGGCGTGCTCAGGCCCTTCCCAAAAATGGGGTTCAAAGCAAGACAAAATGCAAAGTTTCCATAAAATTTTCAAAAAAATTGCAAATAGCTAGAAAGTGGTAGACGGTGAACAGTGAGACTATTTCCGTTGTCTAATTCGGGCCCCGGGTGAGGCTGGCAGCCTCACTGCAGCATCTGCTGCTCACTACGTTTACTCGACATCTTTTTGCTACAAGTGCACTGTCCTAGGAAGTATATCAGTGGTTGGCACTAGTATTGCTTGTTGGTAAAACTAAAAACGGGGGAGGGTTCCGCGGTCCCGCCTTATAATATGGACAGTTTTCCTAGTGTGGGTGATTGATGGTTGTTTGCAGTTTGTGTCCTTGGGGTGACTGCCGTGTTGCTGCAGCTGCTACTGTTGCCAATTACGTAAGGTTGAAGACTGAGTCTCGGAATTGTGCAACTACGCCTAACGTAGAAGCCTGTGGCGTTGGTGCCAGGATTACTCTTGGGTTAGCTGACCAAGACAGAGTTCTGCTCCCAGTCTCAATCTAACTATACAACCATATCGGTTCTGTACTGAAACTGAATAGTGCCTGCTGCGTTAGCGCACTACCTAGAATAGGGAAAATTTGACGGAATGTGTAAAATCTGGAAATTATTGCCATTGCACATTGTCAAACGTGGCGGGGGGAAAACCCACTTTGGGGGGGGGAACCCACCCAAATTTTTTTGAAAGTTTTTTTACCAACTCAACAGGGAAACAATTCGGGACTATAGCACGATATTATCGAGGACGCTGCGTCACCCTATGCTGTCAGATCTGGACAATTTTGAATACTTGGGTAGCTAGAGGCAAAAAGCCCTAAACATGCAATTTCGCTGTTGGATGACCCAGCAGAGGTCTAATTGTGACTTTTGATAGCCAATTGTGCGTAAAAAAACCATTCTCTACACGTTAAAATAACAAGTTTTATCAAATTACATCGTTTTTAGCATTTTTCAAAAATTGCCCATGTTTATGTGTTAGACTTTATGAATGAGAAAGAAGAAGAATGTCATGTATATACTTTATGAAACCTGTCCATTTGATGCTGCATTTTCAATGGCACATGAGATCTCAAAAAATGCTACCTAGGTCGGGTTTTTGATTCATGCTAACTAAAAAAAGAGTTGAATTTTACACAGAAAGAGCCAGAATCGCGCTACGACAATTTTTAGGACCTGTGAGGGGTTGGTTTATTTTCCCCCCATTGGGTTTTCCCCCCGCTACTTTTTGCATTATACCGGCCTAACGGTACAACCTAGAGAACTGCAAATGGGCTTAAAAGCTTTTTAAAATTTTCTACAATTGCAAAAAATTTTTCAAAATTTGTGCATTTTATTCAAAGTTTGGATCCTTTTAGGGGGGAGGGCCATAGTTTGGCATTTTTTACGGTTTTGAAAGTGGGGAGCTATCCCCCCTAGGGAGGGGGAAGGGGGGCTTCCGAAAAGTGGGGGGGGGGCGAGCCCAAGGTACAAATATAAATAAATTGTTAGCGAAAACTAGAGGGAAAAATGCCCTAAACGGGCATGCAATGGCTAGAATAGGGAAAGAAGGAAGGGCGGAAAAATGCCAATATAACTGACAGTCAGCGCAGAAAATTATAGAAACAAGATTCAGCGCCAAATAGGGAAAGCAGTCGGCGCTGAAAATTATAGAAACTAGATTCAGCAACGAATAGGGAATGCAGTCGGCGCTGAAAATAATAGAAACTAGATTCAGCGCCGAATAGGGAATGCAGTCCGGTAGCGTGGAACAGGCAATTCCTCCGTCCATCCTATTCGCGTGAACTGCTCTGCACTACCCGAGAACGTGGTATATACTGCGTTTGAAATGAGGCAGGCTGCAGCCATGTCGTTTGTGTAAGCGAAGCCTGCTTTTGAAGAGTATATAGAAACTTCTTGGTTGATTGTGGATGATGAACTAACGCAATTAACATTAGGTGTCATTATGCGAATGAAATGTGCTGTAGCTAGCTAGCATTTTTTAACATAAGGTTAAAGCCGGAGCTGCTGTCTTCTGCATAAAGTACATAAACTGCATTGCCTATTAGTAATAATACTAGTTCCAACTGTAAATACTCTGTTACGCATTCGGAGTTTTAATAATTTCCCACTTAATAATAGTCTAAAACAAATTAAAAGTGTCATTGATCGTTAGAAATGTTGTGTTGGAAAAACAGTCGCGAGGCTCAAGTAAGTCTAAAAGTAGACAACCCAGGGGCAGTCTCTATGTTACTGTTTAAGATAAAATTGTACGAGAAAGCAGCCGCTCATATCAATATCTTGTAATAATTCACGCGAGTAGGTATAAAACCCAGTCACAGTTAATGAAATTACCTTGTCGACGGTAACATTGTTTGAGTAATTAGCCGTTGAGCTGGACATATCGCAATTCACGCGAATAGGATGGACGGAGGAATTGCCTGTTCCACGCTACCGGACTGCATTCCCTATTCGGCGCTGAATCTAGTTTCTATTATTTTCAGCGCCGACTGCATTCCCTATTCGTTGCTGAATCTAGTTTCTATAATTTTCAGCGCCGACTGCTTTCCCTATTCGGCACTGAATCTTGTTTCTATAATTTTCTGCGCCGACTGTCAGTTATATTGGCATTTTTCCGCCCTTCCTTCTTTCCCTATTCTAGCCATTGCATGCCCGTTTAGGGCATTTTCCCCTCTAGTTTCTTGCATTTTTCCGCTTTAGCGTTTTTCTTCGAGGGCTTAATAAATAAAATGAATAAACTGCCATAAAAAAGATTTGAATTTAATTTGATTTAGGAGGTACATATTATATATATATATATACGTTCGTATATATCTGGTGTAAGCACGTTTAGGGCATTTTATCATTTGTACGGAGCACTATCTGTTTATATTTGCAAACGTTTGCAGAGGGGTTATCAGTAAGTAGTAAGTGACCCCTAGAGAGAACTCCAACCTACAGAAGGTTATAGGGTGCCGGTGCTTATCTCCGGATTCACAGCCCGAAGCCAGGAGCGACAACTCTAATGTTGACTACATCTGTGGAAGGGGGGCCAGCCCTTCATCAGGCATTACGCCAGAACACAGACTCCTGTTACCTTCCCACCGCAGTGGTACCCATTTACCGACCAGTTAAGGATAGACAGCTGGGTTGGCTGGAGCCCACGGCGAACCGATATGTGCTTAGTCCCTTGCTCAAGGGGATTTGTGAAAGCCTTGTGGCAGCGGGGGTTCCAACCTAGGACCGTCAGATCTTCAGTCGAACGCCTTACCACTCGGCCATTACGGCACTACGGCCATTACGGCACTACGGAGGGGTTATCGGAAAACAGGACGACGGGGGGCCGAGCTCTCACCGGGGGGGGGGCGTCGCGCTGCGTGGGGTACGGAAAATTTGAAAAACGCTATTGTTTCTGCACCAGAAAACGTCTGCAGAGGGGTTCTCGGAAAACAGGACGACGGGGGGGCCCAGTTCCCACCGGGGGGGGGGGGGGGTTGCTGCGCTGCGTGAGGTACGGAAAATTTGAGAAAATGCAATTGCTTCTGCATCAGAAAACGTTTATATTCAAAGGTTTATCGGTAAACAGGACGACGGGGGGGCCGAGCTCCCACCGGGGGGGGGGGGGCGTCGCGCTGCGGGGGGTACGGAAAATTTGAAAAACGTTTATATCCAAAGGTTTGTCGGAAAACAGGACGACGGGGGGCCGAGCTCCCACGGGGGGGTCGTCGCGCTGAGTGGAGTACGGAAACTTTGAAAACACGCAATTGTTTCTGCATCAGAAAACGTTTACAGAGGTGTTCTCGTAAAACAGGATGACGGGGGCCGAGCTCCCACCGGGGGGGGGGGTCGTCGCGCTGCGTGGGGTACGGAAAATTTGAGAAAACGCAATTGTTTCTGCATCAGAAAACGTTTGCAGAGGGGTTATCGGAAAACAGGAAGACCGGGGGGGGGGGGTCGTCGCAGTGCGTGGGGTTCGGGAACTTTGAAAAACGCAATTGTTTCTTCATCAGAAAATGTTTATATATATACACAGGGGTTATAGGAAAACAGGAAGACGGCTGGCCGTATATACTCCCATGGGCTTTCATTTGATACCAAACTTTGAAATTTTTTAAAAAATTGATTTTTGACCAGTCCGGACCCTGGTCATGGCGGCACTGGCAGGTGGGTCAACTTTGAAGGGGTCCTCCAATGAGAAAAATGTTCGCCTGACCAAGGGCTTTCATTTGATACGTACCAAACTTGGAAATTTTTTAAAAAATTGATTTTTGACCAGTCCGGACCCAGGTCAGGGCGCCACAGGCCGCTGGGGCCACTTTGGAGGGGTCCTCCAATGTCCTCCAATGACAAAAAATGTTCGCCTCACCAAGGGCTTTCATTTGATACCAAACTTGGCCACTTTTCGAAAATCGATTTTTGACCATTTTGGACCGGTCCGGACCCTGGTCAGGGCGCCACAGGCCGCTGGATCCACTTTGGAGGGGTTCTCCAATGACAAAAAATGTTCGCCTGACCAAGGGCTTTCATTTGATACCAAACTTGGAAATTTTTTAAAAAATTGATTTTTGACCAGTCCAGACCCAGGTCAGGGCGCCACAGGCCGCTGGGGCCACTTTGGAGGGGTCCTCGAACGATAAAAAATGTTCGCCTCACGAAGGGCTTTCATTTGATACCAAACTTGGCCACTTTTGGAAAAATCGATTTTTGGCCATTTTGGACCGGTCCGGAAACTGGTCAGGGCGCCACAGGGGTCCGGGCGAAACCTACTATAGCCTATGCTGTAGTCCTCCCGCACCCCACCCCAAACACCAAATAAGAAAGACCTGCTCACTGTAGATATTTCTGTAGAAGAGGTCAAAGTTGGAGTTGCGACACGGTAGTGCCCACCACCATCAGGGTGCCCCCCAGCCACATGGATAGGACCTAGAGCGAAACTAATGGGCCATTTAGATTCACCATATAGGGGTTCCTATTCGAATACAAAACCTCAGTCCAGCAGCTCTTATGTGTAGGGCTCCACAGTCCATAGGCCCAGACCCCCCCTTTTACACACTAACTTTCGACCCCTGGCCAGCAAGCCACAGGAGCCAGATCCGAAATTCATATGCTTTGTGCTCATCTACCCCTTGGGGTAATACTGCACAGCCAACCCCAGCCCCATTGTCCCAGCCAAACAAAAGTTTACCCGAATTTACGAATTGACCATTTTGGAAAAAATCTCCGAAAAAATCGAAATCCTGCTATGTACACAGACCTATGGGGGGCCCTACCTACTCCATATTCATTTCCCCAAAAATGGGGAAAAAGTTGTTCAAAAAAACCCCATATGGTATAGGAAATCTAAGACCTCCGACCCCTAAGGTAGGGGGGAAAACTGGAGAGAAAGTCGTGCATTGAAAAATTGAATCTGTCATATCTCAAAAACGGCTCGGCCGATTTTGCTCAAATTTGCACAGCATGTATATACCCCTCGTGAAGAGGTTTCTACTGGTACAATATGAAGGCTCTACCTCAACTCCTCCGCCGGCACCAGGGAAAACTATTTTCCAAGAGGCCGCAATACGCCTTTTTTCCCTATTCTAGGTAGTGCGCTGACGCGCACTACCTGAATTTGCATTTTTAAGGTAAAAATGAACTTATAAGTACAGAAACTATAGCTAAAAATTGAGAAAATGTTTGAAAATTTGACCTCAAAAATCTAATTTTTCAACACTTTTGGATGACCCCCAAAAACGTGGAGGGCTTGCCGAAAAGTGGGGTGGGGGCGAAAGTGGGGGGCCTCCGAAAAGTGGGGGAGCCGAAAACTGGGCCCCTCCGCCTCCACTGAAAATGCCAGATACGTATATAGTTCACCGGCAATTTTGGTTGGGGGAGGGGTATATACAAGATTTGGAAATTTGGTGATCGACCCGCGAAAAGTGATGGGGGGTACCCGCCCGAACCCCCCCCCCCCAAAATTGGGAACTCAGAAAATCCAAAACATTTCCTAAAAATGCGAAATTTTCTATATTTTGAAGCTTTTTCCGTGAAAACTAGGCTTGTTTTGATAGTTTTAGGCGTTTATACACGGTTTTAAAGCGTTTTAAGTCAGAGTTTGAGAAAAATCTTTAAAAAATGACCCTTTTTGGGCAAAATTTAGCTAACTTTTTGGCTCCAAAAAGGATCGGGGGTTGGGTGGGAATAGCCGACAGTTGGGGGAGGTATGACGAAAATTCTTGGGGGGGCACAGTGGGTCGAAAATTTTGGGGGAGTACCATAGGTGTATATAACGGAGATTTGGGGTGGGGGGGGGCTCCCCCCAACTTTCTGGGGGACCCTCTGGAGACTCCCCCAATCCCCCCAACCCTCCCCCAAAATAATTTTTCTATTTCTATGCCAAAAATCGCATTTTCAGCCGTTTCTAATGCCAATAAACATTCAACCATGTCAAGATTACATTAGACATTGTTTTTAATAAACTCCAAAACTTGATTGGCAAGAAGTTGCCAAGTCATAAATAAAATGAATAATGAGTCAGAAAGTCCATAATACAGTTAAAAACGTGTATTTCTCGCAACAATAAACACTTTAAGCCAGAAATTAGGACTTTTTTGTAAATTTTTGCAAAATTTACCATAAAAATATATACCATATTTTTGCCAGTCCCCCCAACATTTACGGGGGGGAGTTGAGGAAATGGCTGGGGGAACTACCCCCCCACCCCCCACCCCCTGACGCCTATGGGGAGTACCCCCCACCAACACCCCTGGTGAAACTATGGGATGGCATAGGTGTAACGGGCAGGTGTGGGGCATAGGTGTAACGGAGATTTGGGGTGTGGGGGCTCCCCCCCAACTTTCTGGGGTGGGCCCTCTAGAGACCCCCAACCCATGGGCGCACCCAGGGGAGGGGTTTTGGGGTTTTCCGACCACTCCCTTTTTGGCCGATTTACCCCCCGGATTTTTTGCGGAGAAAGCTAAAACTGAGCTATTTTCAATGCATAAAACTAAAAAATAGGAATATTTTCAGGTTCGACCCCTCCCTTTTCAAAATCCTGGGTGCGCCCCTGCCCCATCCCCATGGGTGTACCACCTGTTGGGTCTGGGGGGAAGGTCCAAATTTAGCTCGAGGGACTCCACCAAAATCTGAAATTTGGGGGCCCTAAACCCATTTTGTCGAATTTTTTCAAAAAATTTCAGAAATTGCAAAAAATGTTTTCAAAAATTTTGCAGTTTTTACTTGGTTTGGAGTCCCAATTTTAGGGGGGGGGAGTAGTTGAGGTCGGGTAGGCATGGCAAAGCAAC